>CAJUUU020000012.1:0-260458 GCA_910589285.2 Mythimna ferrago
GGAGACATGTGTCGACCCACGACAATCCAGCTGATTTAATAACTCGTGGAGTGGATCCTACCGCTATGCAATCACTGGACTTGTGGTGGTTCGGTCCATGCTTCTTAAAAAACGATAGTACTATATGGCCACCCACTGCTATAAATACAGAAACCTTACCAGACATTAAATCTACTATTTTAGTTAAATTAGCCCAAGATCACCACACTACTGAAGATTTATTTAAGGGAATAATCGAGTTTAATCGATTTTCTAATTTTAATCGATTACAGCGTTCCGTTTGTTATGTTTTCCGCTTCATTAATACTTGCAAAGGACGTTCAACAAAAACTACATCTTGTTTTAATGCGAATGAGCTACAAGATGCTTTAAACTTTATCATTACTCAGTCGCAAAAGGAGTCTTTCCCTGAATACAATTTATTACTAAATAATAAAAAACTACCCCATAAAAATAGGTTATCAAGTTTAAACGTATTTTTAGATAAAAACAAAATCATTCGTATAGGGGGTAGGTTACATAACTCAGAATATTTATACACAAAGAAACACCCAATATTGATACAGTCCACTCATCATTTTGTTAAACTTTTATTTAAATCTGAGCACATTAGATTAATGCATGCAGGTCCTCAATTATTATTAAGTACAATCAGAGAGACCTACTGGCCACTAGGTGGTCGCAACTTAGCCAGAGCCTGTTATCGTCAGTGCGTTCGGTGTCAGCGACTAAAGCCACAGACAATTACTCCTCAAATGGGTAATCTACCACTGAACAGACTCTCGCCAGCCGACTTCCCTTTTCAAAGTGTAGGGGTTGACTACGCAGGCCCTATAACCGCGGCTAGTCGTCAAGGTCGTGGATGTAGATTGGTGAAGGTATACATCGTTGTTTTCGTGTGCTTCACCACCAAGGCCATTCATTTAGAGTTGGTTGGTGACTTGACGAGCAGCAATTATTTACAGGCTTTACGTAGGTTTATGTCTAGGAGAGGAAAACCTCTCAACATTTACTCCGATAACGGAACTTCATTTGTAGGAGCCTACAATGAAATATCTGATTTTTTGAAACGCAACTGTGACTCCTTAACTGATAGTGCAGCTCAAGACGGTATAAACTTCCACTTTATACCTTCTTGCGCTCCACACTTTGGTGGTCTTTGGGAGGCGGGTGTCAAATCGACCAAATTTCATTTGTTACGAGTGTTGGGCAATTGTAATTTGACTTACGAGGAGCTTAACTCCGTCCTGATACAAATTGAGGCCATTCTGTATTCTCGACCGCTCACACCGCTAACGTCGAACCCAGAAGACCTGTTGCCTCTCACTCCTGGTCATTTTTTGATCGGCCGACCTATCACGTCTCTGCCTGTAAAGGACATCCGGGACAACTCCACTCCTCACTTGACATGCCATCAGCGTATTGAGCAGCTGCGGCAGCATTTTTGGACGAGATGGAGCAAGGAGTACGTCTCTGAACTTCAGCAGCGTGTAAAATGGCGGACCGGCAACAACAATCTGCACCTGGATTCCCTCGTTGTTATCAAGGAGGACAACCAGCCACCCTTGAAGTGGAAGTTGGGTCGCGTTATTGCTCTTCATCCTGGCACAGATGGCATTAGCAGAGTTGCTGACATCAGGACCTCCACAGGAACTGTCAGAAGAGCGTTTTCCAAGATCTGTCCGTTGTTGGAAGACAGCTGTTGAAAGGCAAGCTTTCAACGGCCGGCGGCATGTTGAAGCGTCGCTTCAATTTTGCACCACTAGTTTAAGTTAGCAATAAGTAGATAAAATAAATATTAGCTATAAGTTTTTTATCAGGAGTTAACTATTAACTACCTTCATGACTTTTGAATCTCATGACTGGCAAAATTAAAACTGATACACTGCAAGCTACGATCCTATATTTTTAATTTCCAAAATTCCTGAGAATATCCTACAATTTTATACATGGTGGTAATTTAAATGACTACTTAAATGACACTTTGACATATTAATTCAATGATTATTTGTATGATTTTATTTGACATTTCTAGTTTCAATTATCTAAATTATCACAATTTAATTTAATTAATTATTTATATAACTTTAATATTTGTACGTCCTTGTGGCAGAACGTGCCGAGACTGAATGTTTAAACCTAAGACCATGTAATGTACATACCTACCACGTTATAACAAATAAATGATTATGATTATGATTATGATCGTCCTTCAGGTCATCCACATATTAGTGACACCCGAGCGTTTCTTTCACCCGAATCCAATGCAAGAACCTCCTGAATTTACCATGTCTTGTGAGCACCTGTGTGTGTGTCACGCAGAAGGTGAGGACGCTTTGACGTCTTTCCAGCTACTCCTCAAAGAGGGGACCTTGCCGCCATGATGGCGTGCCCGAACAGGAGGGTAAAGCATTAGAAGAGGACGACTCTCTCTAACACCCGTACCTCATTGGTTGTAGATATTTGGGGTAGAAAGCCATTAACATAATAAGGGGAGCGAAGACGGAATACCCAATGGGGTTTTATATTTTCATCTCAATTCCGTCATTTTGTACTAAATGCAATATTTAAGATGAAACTATATTAGACTGAGGCACACGTGAGCCACGCTTAATTTGTACGTAGAGTCGCGTCGCGTGGCGTATAGTAGATTTATAGCGTATAGTACCTTGATTGGCATGTTGGTCTAGTGGTTAGTGACCCTGACTGCTATGCCGGAGGTCGTGGGTTCGATTCCCACCCAGGACAAATGTTTGTGTGATGAGCATAATCATTTGTTCTGTGTCTGGGTTTAATTTATCTATAATAAGTATGACATGTATTTAGAAATACATAAGAATGTTTATCAGTTGTCTAATACCCATAACACAAGCTCTGCTTAGCTTGGGACTAGACGGCGTTGTGTGATAGTTGTGGAATATTATACAAGGTGGCCCAGAAAGAAATGCACTTTTGAAAATTCAAGAAAAAAAAATCTGTATAATTTTGAATAACTTTATCAATCTAAAGAAAATTAAATGAAATTTATTTTTAAATTTACTTTTTAAAAATTACATCGTCCAAGCGATCTCCTTGGCGGTTACAACATTATTCCAATCTGGTTTCAAAATTTTGGAAAACTTTCGTTAGACTTATCCTCGAACTGGATTCCATTTCTTGCCGAATATTCAAGTTCAGTTGCTGCAGTGCTGTTGGGTTATCAGAGTGTACTCTTTTCTTAAGGTAACCCCGCAAAAAGAATACTGCTGGAGTGAGATCTAGGCTTTTTGGTGGCCAGGAGATGTCACCCCTGCCAAAAATTATTTTTTGTGGATACATGCGCATTTAATTTCAAATCTCAATCTCAATTCAAAGTCTGATGCCTTTAATTCCTGTACTAACTGTATCTTATAAGGATGTTATTTCAAATCATGCCGTAAAATTCGCTGCAATGTCGATCTAGACAATTCCAAAGTTGATAAACTTTGCGCTCCGACATTCGCGCGCACAGATTCACGAACTCGCTGAATGTTTCCGTCGTTCCGTGATACTCTTTGACGACCGCGAGGGTGCATTTTTTGCGTTGATCTTGTCCTTTTGAATCATTCAATCCATTGCTTAGTTAAATTAGTGCTTGGACACTCACTGATGCGCCACAATTCGAATTAAGCACTGTGGAGCCGTCGAACAGTCACATAAGATCGAGCATTCTCATAAAATGCGCGGATACAAAACGCGCGCAGCTCTCCAGTGTAACACCTAATGGTGACAAAAATTATAAAGTCCGCGCTTTGCACTGACACAACTCTCGCGCGCCGCCATTTTATTGTTTAAAAATGTGCGCAAAATCAAAAGAGCATTTCTCTCTGGGCCACCCTGTATTATATTGTATATATAGATACAGTTTGTGGGTCATTTTATACATGCAGCCTTTGGGCAAACTTCACGCGGAAGGCATATTCGCAGAGGCAGAAATAGATGGCTTTCATGCCATTATTCGCAAGCGATACGCCTCCATCATGCGCAGGGTACGCGTCAGCCCCAATATCACCTTGAAAACAATAGCGGACAGGTGTGACAGTCCCGTACTGGAGCATTGGGTACGCCTGCATGCCTCTGTGGCTTATAATAAATAAATAAAATTGTTTACGGTAGTTATAAGTACTAACACTAGTTTTTAAGTTGTATATACTAACCAACTATGGAGTTTGTCTGAAATATAAGATTTATTTATTTATACGTAGTAAGGTTCAAAAGTTTCCGGCCTGACCTATACAATGAAGAATAAATGTCAAACAACTTTTTTTATTTTACAATATAGTCCCCCTTTATTTCAATACACTATTCACATCGCTTTATTAACATTTCAATTTCTTAAAAAAAAAATAGTTTTCAAAATGTGCCAAAATCGCGGACTTCACCTCTTTTTCCGAGATATTTTATTTCCCTCGGAAGTAAGATTTTAATTTTGAAAACAAATAATAATCGCTTGGTGTTAAGTCAAGACTATAGGCTATATGGCCGCGCTCAGTGAAAGCTAATTTTTTGATAGCAGCCTTGGAAACACACGATGTGTGGACCGGCGTACTGTCACGAAGCAGCAACACTCTTCTCGACAGATTCCCTCGACATTTTTCTTTAATAGCATCTCGCGATTGATATAGTAAGGAAACGTGGTATTCGCCAGTTACCGTTGTGTTGCGTTCTATAAAATCCACCAGTAAAATTCCTAGGGAATCTCAAAACATTGTGCCATGATCTTCTTTTGTGACGTTGACTTTTTTGGGTCGCGGTGAGCTGGGACGTCGCCACTACATCAATTCCTTTTTAGACAAAGGATTATGATAAAGAACCATAGATTCATCATTCAGGCTATAAAGATAAAACATTTTATCTTTATTTTATTCCGAACACTCATATGCTTATCACTTGTTTCCGTCAAAAATAAAATTTACTGTATTTTTTTGGCCATTTGTTTTATCGTGTACCTACTTCCTATGTCCTTAGTTTGCAAATTTGATTAAATCAATTTAAACATAATTTATTATTAATATAGTAATAAACTAAGTTAACTAAGTAAGTGGGTTCTATTGCACGACATAGTCTGGCCGTATGCTAGGTTTCATCCAAATCTTTTCTGTCATGAAGACGTCAAGAGGCCTCACTTGCGTCAATGTACATGAACAAACATACTCTCATTCGCACTTTAAGTCTTAAAGTTTGTTACATTGTGAGAGTACAGGAATCGCGGAAGAGTAATAAATCGAAGGTTACTTAAAAATTCCTTCATAAAATAAGCGATACAGAAATAAACATAAGGTACCATGAATACCGAAAAAAAATCTATTTTCTAGAAATGTACATTGATGCAAGCGAAGCCGTGAGCAAAAGACTGATACAGTACCATCATGAGCCTCTTAGATATAAAACTCCAAGGTAAATACTGATCAAACCCTCTAAGAGTAATAAGTACAATAATAAAAAAAGATTCAAAATAACTTTTCGGTACCACCAGTTATATATCTATATACGATAGAATTATCACACTAACGTTAGGGGCAGCTCACACCGAGACGCAATGCGACGCGACGATGTCGTGAAAGAGGCCAGTTATTTCGCACTGCATAGCGCGGGGTAAAACGCATCATAGGTAACGGCGTAAGGTGCAATGTGAAGCAGCAGGTGAATAAAACAAACAAAAAAATATAATTACAAAAATCACTGCTACCGTCACCGCTGAAGATTTCTTTTATCTGGATGCCGCGTCAGGTCATGCTTTCCATAAAAAAAGCATTGTTATTGGAAGTGAACCAACTTGTGAAGATTAAACTCCGAGGGATAAGAGGAAATGGTTCTCACTCAACTTGCAAGATCTGGCCTGAACAAACTAACATACACACTACGCAAATAAATTTAAAACTTGCAAAATGTATGGCACTGCAGGTTGCGATTTTTTCTGTTGTAGAATTCTCATAGAAATGTATACCTTTTAGAGTGGTAAATAAAGTTCTATTTCATATGGCTATCTTAAAAAGCGCGCAGCTCCATACGGCGTCGCTTCTCGGTGTGGGCCAACCCTAATAATACCATAATTGTACGGAAACTGAAATCCGATAAAATGGCTCCAACTAATTCAGTCTGAGATAAGAGTGTTATTACAAGATTTTAAGGTTCGAACCCTTTTGGTGGGAAAATCATCAATGACAGCCCCGCTCTCGGGTGGAGCGGGAGATAGTGTCAGACTCTTACTGACTAAAAACCCACCTCGTTCCTTGAAGCCTTCATACCGGGGCTCGCGCTGTCTTTCGAAACTAACCTTGGCCCCGGTAAGATTCGAACCTTGAGCACGCCACAATTGCGGCGGTATATATCTTTTAGGAGTGGTTGTAAAGACGCTAAGGCATCTTCACTTTCCGCCTGACACGCATATAGTTAGTGATAGCGTGACGAGTGACAGGACAGAATGGAAGAAAAAAACGTGTTGCGCCGACCCCAAATAAAACGGGACTAGGGCAGGAAGATGATGACACATATTCACCGGTCATAGGTGTTTCAGGAAGTATCTGTTTTGGATTCGTAGAGAAGAAACGTCCAGGTGTCAATATTATGCTAATCACTCAAAAGACATGGTGGACCATACAGAGGAAGTCTGCCCCACTTGGGTGGAGGACTGGGTGTCCTCGTGGAGGTGATTGTTGGCGGCGATCTCTAGCGCCTGGTCTTGGTGCAGGCGGCTGATAGTGGTAGAGGTTGTGGTAAGGAGCGAGAAGGATAGGAAGCAGTCAGTTCCTGCGAAGTAGTAATGCAAGCGAAGGTGGTGGCGGAGATCATGAAGGAGAGGAAATCCTTATGCCTCAGCTGTCGTCGCGGGTCGTATGGACAAAACGAGCAAAATGAACCGGGCCCACTTGGGCCACCGCTTGCTAGGGCTGCGGGATTGTTCCAAAGAGTTAGTTAGGTACCAGAGCCCTGGAGCGTGAAGGACAACTGGAGGGACACAGGTCGGTTGTAGTCAGTAGAAGTCTGCCACACTTTAATAATAGAAATAAAGACAAGTTAGATCAACCTCGATTCAGATTGGCTAAAGTATCTAGTTCTTATATGGGGTACTGTGTAAAATTTTATAATAAAATTCCACTTGAAATTCTCCAATGAAACGAGTCAAAATTTAAAACATGCATTAAACTAGTGTTGTAAGAAATGAGCTCCGAGGCGGAAACTCGAGCTCCGAGTCGAAGCTACTGAGTCTTCAAAGCTCGAGCTCTGAGGGCTCGCGAGTCCAAAAGGTTCGAGCCCTAAAGACTCGAACCTTGAAGGCTCAAGAGCCTTAAATGAAGGACTCGAGTCGAAGCTCGAGCTTTATTTATATGCCTGATAATATTAAAATGAAATATTTTTGTTTTAATGTGGTAAGTAGGTACAGTACGTATAAAAAAAATGAAATAAAAAGATAGAAAAAAGAAAACTTTATTATACAATGAATGATTATTCAATTTTTAACCATGACGATAAGCACATTGATGCCTGGATGTTTTTGTTGCTTAGTCTGTTTCTTTTTTTTGTTATTAAATTACCAGACTTCGAAAAGGCTTGTTCACTAGGAACGCTTGTCGCTGGTATAGACAAAACTTCAAATGCTATTTGAGCTAAGGTTGACAAAGACAATTCTTGTTGTTTTTTCCACCACATCAATACATTAGTGTTTTCAGGCTCAATAGGCATATTTATGTATCTATCCACTTCATCTGCGATATTTATAGTCTCCGGTTGCTTGTACATAGATGCAAATAAACTTTTTTTTACTGGGTAAACTTCAGTAGAGCTACTATGTTCATAATTATGTGTTGACAAATTGTCTTTTCGCAATTCTAGTAAATTTTTATCTTTGAGCTTGTCATAAAGCGTTTTTAAGTTGTTTAATGGTTGAGTGTTGTTCTTTGCTATAAAATAATTATTATTAAGTCGCGGGTCTAATAGAACGGCAAGTTGTGCCAAATCACTGTTTAAAATCTCGGAGTACTCATTCAATTTTTCGATCATGGCCGTTGCACATTTTTTCATTGGTCCATCTTCTTGTCTGTTAAGAAGATGCTCTGTTAAAACATCAAGTATAGGCACCACATAATACAAACTTGGATAATTGTGTTTTGAAAGCATAACAGTGGCTTCATAAAATGGTTGAAGAAAATCTACCAATGCTTCTACCATCTCCCAATTCTCAATAGTGTATGGAGAAAACTCTGTGTAATCCAAACACATATAATTAAGCACTCTTTTCATTTTCAAAGCTCTTTCCAACATCATATAAGTAGAATTCCACCTGATAGGCATATCTTTTATCAAGTTCAAATGAGAAATGCTTAAGGACGTACAACATTCTTCATATAGTTGTTTTTTTTTAGGAGAAAATGTTATAAATTTTACTAATTTTTGGACTGGTACGATAGTTTCTTTGGCTTCTTCCACACCTTTCTTTACTACCAGATTTAAAACATGAGCCATACATCTTAAATGGATAATATCCTTAAATTCTTCATTAAACAAAGTTAGCAGTTGAAGCGTTTTAATATTTGTTGCATCATTATCTGTTGTAATGGAAATTAATTTACCTTGCAAGCCAAATTCCTGAACAATGTTTTTTACTTTAAAAACAATTTGCTCGCTTTTGTGAGGAAACGGTATAAGATCAAATTCCAAAGCCATAGAAATCATCTCCCCATTATTAGATGTATAGTGGGCAGTTACAACTATATATGGTTTGTTGGTTATAGATGTCCAAAAATCAAATGTCAAAGCGATCTTATGATTCAAATTTTTGATCATATTTACCATTTGCTGCTTTTTATCTTTGTATAATTTTTGTATGGAAGATGTAATTTGAAATCTACTTGGTAAACGATACGTGTTATTAAGTGCTGATAAAAATGATACAAACTCCTGTTCTTCTACTATTCGGAAAGAATGCTGGCCGTGTATAATAAACTTTATCAAAAGGTCATTAATGTCCACTTGTTGATTTTTATGTTTTAAGGACCCAGATGACGCCATTTCGTTTTGTTCACTTTGTATAGAATCAACATCACCATGACGCGATTGATGCCTTTTTAAAATTGAGTGCGATGTTTTAATAGAAAATGTATGACGGCATACCTTGCACAACAATTTGTTGGTTTCTTTCGTAAAATGACACCATTTCCAACTAATACGCGGCTTTTTCGACACCATAGAAGATGCTGAAGCATCATTTTCTGTAAGCGAAGTATCAGTAGTATCTAACACGTTGTCTTCCGATGTTACATTATCTTCCTCATTCATTTTGTAAATCTAACAAATTTTCACCACTAAGAACTACGATGAAAACGTATTTTAAACCAGGCAAACTGCACAGTGATTTTGACACGAATGGCGTATACAAGTAATTATTACAATAATATTAATAGTAATGTGGGTAGTTCTAATAACTAGCGATAACACTGGATCCGCGCGTTTAGTTTCCTCTATAGGGGAGGTACAAAATTATAATAAAAATATGTTATTATGCAGTGAAGTTAGTTTGTAAATAAAAATACAATATTTTAATAACATATTTATTAGATTTATTTTGGAGCATAATGTTGTGTAGTGAGCCTTTAAAACAGAGCTCGAGTCGCAACTCGAGCCTCGGAACAAGGGTTCGAGGCCGGGCTCGAGCCTTCGAAATAAGCCTCGAGCTGCAGCTCGAGGCTTCATAGGAGACTCGAGCCTTGAATGAGTCGAAGACTCGGGAGACTCGAGCCTTTTAACAACACTACATTAAACGCACGCTATGTAGGCAAGCATATTATAAATTGGAAGATTATCTACTCGATAAAAATGCTTGGCTAAATGCCGGTCCTGCTCCACAGTCAGTCTTTTTTATCTACTAATTAGTCCTATTTTTTAATTTTTTTTATTTAATTATATAAATTGGAAGAGATGCTGCTGGCCTTTTCCTATTGTTGTTTTCGGATTATTATTTTTTAAATTTTATTATTTATTATATTCTTTATTGTACACCGCATGAACAAAAAGATACAGGACAAACATTATTCAAAATAAGTGTACAATGGGCGGCCTTAAAAAAAAATAAATTAAAATACAATAATAATAAAAAAAAAAAAATAATAATAAAAAAAAAATAATTATTAATTATTTTTTTTAATAATTAATTATTTTTTTTTTATTTTTTTTTATTTACTAATAATTAACTAGTGTAATGATTGTATTCAGTCTTTATTTACCATCAAACACAATTATAAAAGTACAGACATTCAAAATAGATGGAACATAACACAGTTATATGAGGTGTGGGACACGAAAGATTATTTAGCGTGAACGACGCGTCGGCGTCACGAGATCACATGCGACTGGCTGTGCGCGGGACGCGGGCGGCATGGCGGAGCCGACCGAGGACGAAGCACACCGAATTATCACGAGAGCGCGCGGCTGGCGCGAGTATTTAAACGTTCGTGGCGCGAGTATTTGAATGTTCGTCTTATATCCTCCCCCTCTAACCCAGGCGTTGCGTCCCCGAAGCCGGGTTAGCCTTACGAGGTCTCCCCCTCTTACGTTTCTCCTGAATGGGATCTTGGATAGGGCCAACGAACGGTGTTAACAACGAAACGTGATACTTCCCTAGCGAGACGCCGTCACTTATACGCTCCAAAGCATATGTCGTACTACCGATCACCTCCTGAATACGATACGGTCCATCGCGGCGGGGGATGAACTTCGGAGTCTGCCCTTTGCTCGTATCGTTAGAGCCCTGGGTCTTAAGCAGTACGAGATCCCCTACCTTATAGTCTGGCGCGGGGCGGCGACCTTCATCGGCGAACTTCTTCTGAGCTTCTTGGGCTTTCTCGTGCACATCCCGTGCATCGAGCAGCACGGCTGAAAGCTTCTTAAGGAACGGGGTAATAGACAAGATCACATTTTCGTTCTCGACGATGGCACGCATCTCAGACAACACGTCGGCGGGCGCGCGTATCTCGCGCCCGAAGTTAAGAAAAGCGGGGGAATGCCCCGTGCTTGCAGTGAACGCAGAGTTCATGGCGAACCGAATGGCGGGGAGGTGACTATCCCAGGAATCATGGTCCTTACCTACCAGTATCGCAAGCTGTGGTTTAAGGTCGCGGTTTTTCCGTTCGACAGGGTTGGACTCCGGGTGGTAAAATGACGTCAGGGCCTGTTTGATGCCCATGACGTGGCACGTCTGCTGCATCACTTCACCCACAAACTGCACGCCATTGTCGCTGATGAGTCTTCTGGGCACCCCATAACGCAGGTACACCTCGTTCACCAGTGTTTTGGCGCACTCTTCGCTAGTGGCGGATGAAAGGGCGAATAACTCAACCCACCTAGTACAGGTGTCCTCCACTATGAGGATCCATTTATTGCCGGAAGGTGTCTCCGGTAGGGGCCCGAACAGGTCTACAGCGAGCACCTCGAAGCGGCGTGACATAGCTGGAACTTGCAGTAGGCCGGCGGGTTTTCGCGTGTCTACCTTGTATCTTTGACACGCTGCACAGTTTTTGACGTACTGAGCAACGTAAGTCCTCATCCCGGGCCAGTAGTACTTACCTGCGAGACGCTGCAAAGTTCGCTCTACTCCGAAATGGCCGGCTGTGGGAGCGTCATGGTACTCGGCTAGCACGTCCTTGCGCTCATGTTCCGGTACCACCAAACTGGCATCATCATCTTCCTCATTGTCGGGACCATAACGGTACAACACGCCGTCAACCACTACGTACCCTTTATCTGCCCAGGACCTCCCCCTAAAGGGATCGTCAGATTCCAACGCCTCGACGATCTTGCGAATCTCCGGGTCCTTCAGCTGGCCGTCTCTAACGACCCTAGGGTTGCGTGAGGGCAGGTCAACCACGGCGAGACATAAGTCGCACTCGGTCCCTTCAGTCTCTTCCGTCGCGCATGCAGGACGTGACAGCGTATCTGCGATCACGTTCGCCTTACCGGGCGTGTACTCAATCTTCAGATTATATTCCTGAAGACTGAGCGCCCACCTGGCCAGGCGGCCGCTCGGTGACTTCAAACTCATGAGCCACCTGAGCGGTTGGTGATCGGACTTAACTGTCACGTCGGCGCCGTCAATATACCCCCTAAACTTCGACACTGCCCATACCACGGCCAGTGCCTCTCTCTCCGTCGTATTATAATTCTTCTCAGCGGCCGTGAGGAGGCGACTGGCGTACTCGACGGGTCGCTCATCGGTCCCCTCCCCCTGGAGTAGAGCCGCTCCAAGTGCGTACCCGCTGCTGTCGGTCCTAAGGACAAATGGTTTCGTTCCGTCAGCCTGACGGAGAATAGGAGCCGACACCAACAGGGACTTGATGGTCTCGAAAGCGCTCTGCTGTTCGGGGCCCCACTCCCAGGTGCTCCCTTTCTTCAGCAGAGAAGTCAGCGGTCTACTTACCTCGGCATAACCCGGTATGAAGCGCCTGAACCAGCTGGAGGTTTGCAGGAAACACTTCAGGTGTCTTACGTTCTGAGGGGGCGGCATGCCGGTAATGGCAGACGTCTTGTCTGGGTCCATGCGAATACCACCTGGTACGATGACATGACCGAGAAACTTCACGGCATCTCGGGCGAAGTGGCTCTTTTCGCGATTCACCCGCAGGTTAAACATGGCAAGGCGGTCGAACACGGCTTCCAGGTCTGCGAGGTGCCTTTCAAACGAGCCTTCAGACAGCACCAACAGATCGTCCAAATATGCGAGCAGAGTTATACCTGGTAAGTTAGATTTGAACCGGTCAATCAGTCTCTGAAAAGTTGCCCCTGAATTCCGGAGGCCCATGGGCATGCGCTTGAACCTAAAGGTGCCCAGCGGTGTCGTGAACGAGGTAAGGTCCCTATGATCAGGGTCAACGCTCACCTGAAAATATCCGGATCGCAGGTCCAGCGTAGTCATGTACTTGGAGGTTTTCGCCGCGTGGAGCACATCTTCGATCCTGGGAAGTGGGTATCGGTCAGGCTCCGTGACCGCGTTGAGCTTGCGGTAATCAACGCAAAGCCTGTAGCTCCCATCTTTCTTTTTCACCAGGACGACGTTGGAGGCCCACGGTGACTCGCACTCCTCGATGACGTCGGCGCTGAGCAGCTTTTGCAGCTCCTTTTCTAAAGCTTCTTTCTTGGACGGTGACAACCTGTATGGTGGGGAGGCAAGGGGTTCCTGATTATCTCTTACCTTAATTTTGTGACAGGCGAAGTCCGTGGGAAGTCCAACGCCAGCAAACTGGTTCGCTCTGCTACGCAGAAATGCGTTGAGCGCGTTCCTGTGCTCTGGTGGTAACTTCGTTCCCTCGTCATCGCGCAAGGAGACGTCGGAGATATCTGCCTGCATCAACTCTGTGCTATTCAAACTAAAAGATTGCACGAAAGGAAAAATCTGCTCAGGATTATCAGTAAAGAACCATGACTCCTGTGACAAGTCCAGTGTGACCCCAGCCTTAGTAATAAAATCACGACCTAACAATGTTCGAGTACTCTCACCTGGGAACACCACGAGCTCAGTATCGATCTGCCTTCCTTCTAAAATCACGGGTACCGTCGCCGTGAGGACCGTTTTCACCTGGCGGGAACCGACCGCGAGTCCGACGGTTCGCTCCGCCTCGTGAAACTGTACCCCAACCGATGTTAAAATAGAGTACAACAAGGAACCAGCAACGCTGCACGTAGCTCCTGTGTCGAGTATTGCGGCACCTACCCTATTAGCGATAGTGACCGATACCATAGCGTGCGACGGCGTCGTCGCGTGAGTTTCGCGTGTGACGTTCTCGCCGTTCACCATATTAAAATCGCATCGTGTCGCGGGTAACTGTTTTCCGCTACAATTCTCACATTTCGACTTTACAACACCGGGTTGGCCGCATCCGTAACAACGCAAATTACTAGCCCCATTACTGGTACTTTTACCCTCGGAAACCGCGCTAGTTGGTTGTTGTTTATCATTTTTACTTTGGAAATTGCGACAATCTGTTACGACGTGACCGTAAAATTTACAGAACGAACATCGAACGCGTTTATCACGTTTCAACTTCTCATTCGAGTTTAGAGTGGGTTTCGCGACACTAGTACCGCGCGAACTCGTGGTAACGCTGCGTTCGCGCTCGCTCGGCTCGAGTTCATGACCTCGGTCGCGCGGCGCGTCGTGCGATCGCGACAAGTTTTGACTTGCCGATTTCGTCGTAGAAACGATCGGGTTCGCGGCGTCCGTACGAAGATTTAATTCGACAATAGAATCTTCTATGGCCCTCACCTTTTGTATCATAATGTCAATATCGTTAACATCATCTCTAGGTAATCGCTTTCTCACACGTCGATGTAAAAGGCCGTAAATAAGATCTAATTGCATATACATCGGCACCGCGTAGGGTAATTTAGCAAACAACGATCGCACTCTACACACAAACACTTCTGCGCGTTCAGAGTCTTTCTGGTCCGTGTCGACGATCTCCCGTAGCACTTTGTATGGCGGCTGCTGCATCCCGTACATGGCACGCAGGCGCGCCACGGCGTCCGGCCAGGCGTGCACGCTGGCGCGCGCGCCGCGCCACCACACGGCCGCGTCGCCCTCCAGCAGTATCGGCAGACCGCGCAGCGCGTGCTCGTCGCTGACGCCCGCGCACTCTTTGTACACCTGCACCGCGTCGATGAACGCCTCCAGTACCTCCGCGTCGCGTGACCTCCCGTCGAAACGTGCAGTGCACTTGGCAAAGTTGCCTGTGACCACGGACGAGTAGGCGCTGGGCGGAAGGGGGTCGGGCGTTGGCGTCGATGTCGGTGGTTTTCCGGAGCCGTTGAAAGCCCTCAGGGTTTCCACTAGGGTTCTGTTGGTCTCCGCTTGCATTCTGACGAAGGATTCCATGAAACCAGCTAAGATGGTCTCGGTGGTCGCGCTCGTCGAAGCGCCGCCGGCGCGACCATGCGCCCCGGCGGGGACGGGGGCGGGGGCGCTCACGGCGCGCGGCTCCGCCTGGTCGTAGTATTCGGGCTCGCTCGTGTCGTCGCTCATAATATCCTCACTCGGCAATACTTTTGCGTTTCGTAGTTCCATCGGCATGACAACAGTTCGTCACGTAACGTATGTTTTCACGATTTGACGCATAGGTATCTATTGCGGCACTCGCGACAAAGCTTTTCGAAAATATCTCAAGGTGAATTCGAAGCCCCACGTTGGGCGCCACTGTAATGATTGTATTCAGTCTTTATTTACCATCAAACACAATTATAAAAGTACAGACATTCAAAATAGATGGAACATAACACAGTTATATGAGGTGTGGGACACGAAAGATTATTTAGCGTGAACGACGCGTCGGCGTCACGAGATCACATGCGACTGGCTGTGCGCGGGACGCGGGCGGCATGGCGGAGCCGACCGAGGACGAAGCACACCGAATTATCACGAGAGCGCGCGGCTGGCGCGAGTATTTAAACGTTCGTGGCGCGAGTATTTGAATGTTCGTCTTATACTAGTTAAATTAATATATTTAATTACATTAATTAAATTTTATTTGTTTATTTCAATAGAACTTATGATTAATTACCTGTTACATTTGGAAATAATAGCATTGTATAATGTAGAAGCACTTTTTTCCAATTTTGTGAATGTGAAGTACCATGGAGCATTTTTATTTGGTTACGAGCATGGCAGTTGAGAGATTGTCATGCTCACTAAAATGTCTCGCTGATGGTGGCACGTGTTATTGGGTCATTTGGCTCCCTTCAAAATGGTTGAGCTGAGTGGGGCTGATGCACGCGTCATGCTCGTGAACGGGCGCCGTCAGTTGAGACTGGTCATCTCTTAGCTGCCAGTGACTTATTCAATTTCTATTTTTATTGTTACCATTATTATTCAATTTTTATTGCTTATCTTCATTGTGTTCACATAATAGAAGCAAAAAAGAAATATGTAACGATGATTAATGTAACTCAATGCGATTTAAAAGAGTGTCCATGGAGTTTCTTACACGTTCTTCTCCATTGAGACCTACTCTTTGGAACGTGCAATTTAGCTTCACTTGTTTGACTGACCGACATTTTGACAATTCAAAAGTGTCTGTAACTGGTCTATTTGAAATAAACGTTTCTGATTTCTGACACACAAGCCACACATAAGTTTGTTGTATGTCCATCTGTTACAGCCTCCGAATTTATTGGACGGATTGGGTTCAAATTATATACACTAGCTGTGCCCGCGACTTCGTTCGCGTGGACTACAGGATTTTGAATTAATTTTTTTCTAAAATAAAAGTAGCCTAAGTTACTCCTTATTACATCTACCTGCCAATAAAAGTCCCGTCAAAATGAGTCCAGCGATTTCAGAGGGTGTACTATGCCAAATCGAATGCCAAATAGTCGAACATCAATTAATCGAACACCTAAATACTCGATCGTTTATAATATCGAATGGTTAATAAATCGAACACTCAATACGTTGAGTGGGTAGGTACAATTACAATCGTTTGGATTTTGGAACGCAGATGTATGTATGCCCGTTCGCTAACGAGATCTGACGGACACTGGCGGGCGGGTGACGCGCTCGCGCTGACCCCGTCCCGCGCCCTCTCGCCCCGCCGACTCCGCTGCCGCGTCCACACGATCGGGAGTCCGTGCGAGCCGCGGTACGAGACGGACGCGCACAGCGAGCGCTCGCGCCACAGCGATCGGGCGCGCGTCGCGGTATTATTATCATTATTTTTCAACTACCCTACATAGTAAATAGTGAGTAAACATTGTAAAATAGTGAAATAAAATTATTGGACTTATAAAATGTGAACATGAGTGAGACAAGTGAACTAACAAGCGATTCTCCAACAATGGGGATGGACTTTACGAATAGTTTTAAGGAAAATATAGACATTAAAAACAGTAACGGAGTGTTGTGTGAAACTCGTAAAGACCTCTTCAATAATGAGGACGGTTCTTTTTCGGTTAATTGCAACAACTGCAACTTTGTTAACAAGGTAAAGAATTTCGTGGAATTTAAAAATGGGCAATCAAAAATAAAGACATTAAAGTGCAAAAATTGCAATAAACAAAGTGCCGTGAAAATTTACGTAGACACTACACAGAAGCTATTGGACAATAAATTTGTGACCGAAGTATCGTATAAAATATTTAGTTGTGCCAATACGGCGTGCAAAAGCATATTTCACAACTGCCAAAGTTGTAATAAACAATTAATAGTGAGAGCCATTCCACAGGACAAATTTCTCGCAAGTGAAACGATCGTATGTAATTGCGAAAAAGTGAATACGGTATACGTACATAGTGATGAACTACACCTACGGCGTACTAATAAACTTCGTGAACAATCGCTAAAAGGTGTTACAAACTCAACGAGTACAAGTGCACAAAATAAACAATGGAAAAGAACTGAAGTAACATCAGACGTTGGCGTCGTTGCACGTGCACCGGCGATTACCACGTCAAACCGATTTGAACTACTTCGCTACAGGCCAAATGAGACTGCATATGCGCGTTCGCTATCAACAGCATCATCGTTGCGTTCAAACTCATCAAACTCACGCAGTCTGTCGCGCAAGCGTACACTACCAGAGGGTGGGGATACCAACATCATTTTAATCATGTCATAACTTCCTTATTTGATATTCATGCACCAGTAAAGACAAGCACAATAAAAGAAAAGTCGAATCCCTGGATTACTGACACAATTAGGCTAATGATGCGTTTACGGGATGACGCACTTACTAGTTACCGTAAAACTAAACTGAATTCAAAAGGCGAATACTACAAAGAATTAAAAACTTTAGTAGTACGATCTCTGTATAGTGAAAAAATGGCATATTATGAGCACAACATAAACAATCATATTAAAAATCCAAAAATTTTATGGAAAAATCTAAAAACTACGTTACTGACTACAAATTCTAAACAAGACCTACCGTCGCACTTCACAGATCCTGATCTAATTAATAATAACTTTTTGACAGTTCCGGGCAGCAAGGTGGCAAGCGCGTCACTGTTGATTGATTACGATAATCATAAACACGGTGAGGCAACTTTTTCAATCGTTCCAGCGGAGCAGACTGACATTTCTCGCATTATCTCCAACCTTAAAAGTAATGCCGAGGGTTATGATCACATTACCCTGGACATGATTGTCATGACCCTACCTCACATGCTAAATGCTATTACGGCCATAATAAACTGTTCAATAATGACTTCAAAATTCCCTGAAGAATGGAAGATTGCGTCTGTCAAGCCCTTACCCAAAAATTCAAATCCGGTTGATCTGAAGGACCTCCGACCTATTAGCATTTTGCCATGTCTGTCTAAGATACTGGAGAGGGTCGTGTGTGACCAATTAACCCTTTTTTTGGAGCGGAATAGCATATTGCCAGACTTGCAATCGGGATTCAGAAAGCAGCGAAGTACCGCTACTGCTTTACTGGATGTTACTGACAATGTGTTGTCTGCCCAAGATAAGGGAATGTGTACGTGTCTGGTCTTGCTCGATTTTTCCCGGGCATTTGACGCAATTAATATACCACTATTATTATCGAAATTGAGGTATTATGGTTTCGACCCTGGCGCTGTGGAATGGTTCCGGAGCTACCTCAGTGATAGGCAGCAATTTGTGAATTTACGTTTGGGGGATGGCACCACTCTAAAATCGGCACTTAGTTTAATAGAGAGAGGAGTGCCGCAGGGTTCTATCTTAGGTCCAATACTCTTTATCTTGTATTGCGCGGATATTATTAAATGCCTGCAGAAGTGCAAGTATCATATATACGCTGATGATGTCCAGCTTTACATATCTTTTTATCCCGACGAGTATGATAATACCATAAAAAACCTAAACGACGATCTTCGCAGGATTGCAACCTGGTCCGAGGAACATTGCCTGTTGCTAAACCCAACCAAAACCAAATTCATGATACTTGGCTCTAAACAACAGTTAGCTAAACTACCTGCTACGTTTTCACTCGAATTGATGGGCAAACCGATAGACAGTCTATGAAGCAAGAAACCTTGGTCTTATTATGGACAAAGACCTTCGTTTCGAAAAGCATGTCGCCGACTCAGTAAGAAACTGCTTTTATCGCCTAAAAGTTTTGTATAAAATGAGGCTTTACCTATCCGAAACACTTCGGGAGCAGCTTGTGGAAAGTCTGGTTTTGTCCAGATTGAATTATGCAGACACAGTGTACGGCCCACGCCTACTGGCTCGTACAGACCGGCTTATTCAAAGGGTTCAAAACGCGTGTGCTCGTTTTTGTTATAAAATTCCTCCCAGAAGCCACATAACGCCATTCCTTAACAAGCACTTTACCCTAAAAATGAAATCGAGACGCAAGCTGCACTTGGCGTGTCTTCTATTCGGTGTAATTAAGTACCAAAAGCCAGACTACCTTTACAATAAGCTGAGTTGGATCACTGGTAGACGTGAATGCGGAAGAAGGCAATGCTCGCAACAGCTGTCATCGCAGCCCAATAGTACAGCAACATTTAGAGGCAGT
The DNA here is from genome assembly GCA_910589285.2 of Mythimna ferrago. Lineage (NCBI taxonomy): Eukaryota > Metazoa > Arthropoda > Insecta > Lepidoptera > Noctuidae > Mythimna > Mythimna ferrago. The sequence goes on from CAJUUU020000012.1 coordinate 19,500, forward strand.
TTCCGTTACGCGGCTAGTAAAGTATGGAATAATTTGCCGCCGCCTATTAGAACAATAAACACGATCAGTACGTTTAGAAGACGTTTACGGCAGATTTTGATCGATGCGCAGCGAAAGTTAAACCTAACTAATTTAAACGTTTCGTTGATATAATATACGTAAAAAAAAAATATATAATTTGTCTTTGGTCATAATATTAATTAATAAATATGTTTCACTATAATAAAAAACAGCGTTTACATAGTTACAATTATGTGGGTGGTTTGGGTTTTATTTTTTCTGCGTGCCGTTGGTCTCCTATAGCTGCCTCGTCTCTTTTTGCCCGCTGCGAGGGATTTTTGCCGTGTATACAATATCACCTGCGTTCCCAAATATTTTTGAGACCTGCATAAAACGAAGGATGCGTTAATATATGTATATTTTTATATTTTTTTATTTTTATTTTATTTTTATTTTTTAATTTTACATTTTGTTGTTGCCGTTTCTATCATGCGATTTGCGTGTATTTTCACTTACCTTATGGGCCTGGCCTACTTGAAGCAGGTGCTTGCAATCGGTTACGGCTTCGCCTTTCATTCTCCTTGAATTGCAATAATTATCTTTTTGGTGACATTACAAAGTCATTATGACCTGCAATTAAAAAGTAATATATGCATATACTTACATGCATTACTTACTCAAACATTTAAATGGTTATTACTATTTTGCGATACTTACCTTCAATATACATAATTACACTCACTGGGTATCATTGTTACATTATTTTGGTTTCACTGACAACTATAATCAGATCGTAATATAGGTATTTGTTTTTTTTTTTTTTTTCTAATACCCGAAGTTTACTTCTCTATTATATAATATATTTGGCTACAACTTGTCTGTTGCGCTCAGCTACCCAAGGCATACTGATAAATTGTTACGTAACACGAAATACGGTAATTTGAATCGCTTAGGACCGGTTTTATTTTTTTGTTAGCCGTAAGGACTGTGTGATTAAATTTACGTATAGTTTTGATGATAGCTTATTTATTCTTAGTATGTGTTTTTTTTTCTCCTGTTTCTTATATATCTGTGACATAACACCTTCCTATTATTTATCATTTACTACACACTAATTTATACCTACATATATTTATTTATCTCACACCTAACAACTGATTAACATCCGTAGACTCATAGCAAGGTTCAGTTGAAAACCAGCGTCAGGCAACTGCTACGTAGTGGCCTGGCATGATGCTGAACTTGACCTATTTGGTGCAGCCGTGGGACATACAATGTAGATATATTTTAAGTTTAAGAGCACGGCGACAGCTGAATTTTTCATACAAACGTAATACCACGCTCATTTGCAATTGGAGTATATTTCCAACATATTATGATGTTATTCGGTTATAGACGATATTTATCTAGGTTCCTACATCTTTCTTTTAAAAAAAAACTTGCCTAAAACGAAATTAAAGCGAATTATAATTCGCACTTTTTTACAACGTAAATGGCATGTTTTCATTTGGCTTTTCCTGTATTAAAAATAACAATATGTCCAATATTCTCAATGTAGGAACACAGATTATATTATCAATTTACAAATGATAGAAAACAAATTGGAAAAACATTAAGTTTTCATTCATCATTTTTGGTATTACGAAACACGTCCAATTTATCGCAAATTTCCAAGAGTTACTAGTGCTATCGCGGCAAGCGGGATGTCAGTGTCATTGTATGCGTGCTGTCATTACTTCAGTTGCGTTCATAGGTCGAGTTATAAATTTTATTGTAATATTTTTGACACTATGACTTAAATAAAATAGTACGTAAGCATTTAAAGTTTAATAAAAGGAATACAGAACTCTTGAGGACATGTCAGACTTTAGCTGACTAAAAGCGCCGTCAAAAACCCCTTAAAGAAAAGAGTAAAAAAAAAGCGCCTTTGACAATTTGGGTTCGGTCCAGATGGTTACCGGATGGCTGGACGGCGATTCCAAGCCCAGGGTGGCTAGAAATCTGGGTCGAGATCCTGGCTGCTGGGGCGTCAGGGTATTCCCTCGTCCATGCGGCCGCCTTCTTCGCTAGCATTACTGTTTCGCAGAAAGAGGGCTCGGCGCGAGAGGTCGTTGCCACCGATGGCCCCCACGAGAACGCGGCGGTGTTCCGCCTAAACGGGGCACATATGTACATCTCTACCGTATGCTCCACCGTATCCTTCAGACCGTCCACACAATGGTGATAACCAGGCGTTTCTTCCGCCTAAATCCGACACAGGAGCCTCCCGTACTTGCCATGTCCGGTGAGTATTTGCGTTACGACAGTCGCTGAGATCCTGCCGGAACTGTTTACCTTACAGTGACTTGTCGTGGCAGCGGAATTTCGCCCCAGGGTTGCATCTCCACGTGTAAATCATGCTTATGCGTGCAAAGGACTATTGCCTCCACATTCCATTGTAGCAAGCCTGCAGGAAACCATGCGGGTATATTGCAGGAAACCGTGCTTTGTCTTTGTACCATTAGGATGGCTGTAACTCCCTGGCATGCGTTCAGCTTGGTAACTGATCACTTTCGCAGCGACGGCGCTCCATAAAGGGCCATGGACCGAACGATGCCTGCGTAGAGCCTCCAGCAGGAGGCGTCTGGACACCCCAGGTTGGACAGGAGCCGCTTGAGTGCTTCAGTCTAATCCAGTTTGAAAGAAAGAAAGAAAGAAAAATAATTTATTTGGTACAGCATAAAGCGCAACACAAAATAAGCAATAAGTAACACGTTTGGGAACCAGACGTCGGAAGTGCTCCTCAAAATACCATCGGCTGTCGAGGACGAGTCCCAGATACTTGTCAACTTTTATTGTAATTTGGGAAACCGGCGGTGGCTCGTTCCGAGGGCCATGAAAACACATGCTCTCGGACTTGTGCAGTGCCACCTCGAGTCCCAACTGCTGGATCCTCTTCACGACTGTTGCAACTCTGCGTTGCGGTTCAGGACAGGGAGCAGGGTTCTTGCAAGTGAGCCTGTGGCTAATTGGCAGCGGAGATGGGAGCAGGAAGAGAAGGCGATGGAACTTCATCGATTCCTCCCTGACGTGGCGATTAGGCTCAAGGCAACTTGGGTCGAGCCGGACTACAAAGTGTCGCAGATCCTGACTGGACATGGATATTTCTGGAAGAAACTGTATGATATGCGGTTATGTGAGGTTAGCGTGTGCTATTGCGGTGATGAGGACGAAAATTTTGATCACGTTCTGTGGCGATGCCCCCCTTATGACGAACAGCGACGAAATGTGATGGACGGGATCACTCGCTTGGATGAGAGACCGGCTTACTACTGCAATCTCATGGCCTGAAAAGAGTTCGAACACGAATGGCACAGACTAAGGACTAAGCAGGCAGCGAACCCGTACTGTGTGTTTGTCTTACCCACGTGAGGGGGGACCGTTAGTATGCCGCCCCAGGATGGGGAGAAAGGCAACATGGGGACAAGACGAAGAAATTTGTAAAGGAGTCAAGAAGCGGCTGCGGTGATAGCGCGCTCATATTTATATGGGTGGGCTGTGTCCGCAGCCGTCTCATTTCGATTTGGCCCATATGACATGATGTCGGCGGGGCCAAGGCTGGTTGGAGGTTGTTGCAACCCTGCGTTCCGCTAGTTCGACCGCCGCCTGTTACGACTCTCCCTTCGTTAGGATCAGCGTGTCGTCTGTATAATAGACCACGCTGACCCCGTTGGGGAGGTCGCATAGCACATAGTATGCAAATATGGCTACAAAAAACGGTGACATAAAAATATAAACTACACTACAACTAGTGGCGGAGCCATGGGCGGATGAGAATGCTCCCCTTTTGACGGGAATAGGGCGTTCATCACACCCTTCATAAACAGGGGCCGGTACTCTGTGAAAGCGGGGGAGCCCAGGTACGGAGCTTGTTACGCACCATTTCGTAGGGTCGTCCCCACGGGTCTCTGTTCAGAGTCCCCAGCTACACGTCGCGGGCCTCCAGTTTGGCCAGCCGTATCTCCGCTCTGAGGGTGCGCTTCGCTGTTCTTTATTCCTCGTACGCACCTGGTACGGGTGGAGCCGGATCTTGCGGATAGCCAGTTTGGCTTTTGCAGGGAGCGCTCTATTTAGACCCCGGTATCACCAGGTGCCGGTCTACCTCATTCGTGTGATCGAGGCCTACATGAAGAACAGGTTCATTATCTGCCCCGCTCACCGTGGAGAATGGAAACGCCGAGAGATGTCCTGCGGTGTTCCCCAGGGATCGGTACCAAGATATGGGTCGGACTGTTTTTTGGTACTTGTCCTCGACAGCCGTTGGAATTTCGAAGAACACTTTAGACGTCTGGCTCCCAAACTGGACCGGACTGGGGCTGCCCTGAAGCGGCTCCTACCCAACATAGAGGTCCTTAGCCCTTTGCCGGAGGCTCCACGCAGCATTGTTTGGTCCATGGCTCATTACGGAGCGCCGGTGTTAGCCCCATTGCTGTGAAAGCGACCGGGGGCAAAGCTGAACGCATCCCAGAGGATCATGGCCATCCAAATGGTGCGGGGATACCGCACGTTCTCCAGCGAAGCGACGAGCCTCCTTGCTGGTCTGCCATCATGGGATCTAGAGGCAACAGTTCTTGCACGCATGCACAATTTGCGCATGGAGTTGCAACGCCGGGGTAAAAAACCACTGACGAAGGCGGTCAGAGTACCGGCGGGATCTCGGGGCAAGCCATAATTATGGCGATAAATCCAATCTTTGAGGAGTGGGTGAATAGACGTGGAAACATCCTCACCTTCCGCATGACGATACCTCACCTCGTGGTAAGTTCGGAAGAAACGCCTGGCAGTCATCATTGTGTAGACTGCCCGGAGGACAGGGTGGAGCATACGGCGATGGTATGCTCCACTCAGGCGGAGCACTGCCACCGCGCCGTGTACTCGTGGGAGTGACCCTGGTACAAGCCATGGTCCGGAATGTGTAGGAATAGCAGGTGGTCGGCTCCTTCTACGAAGCAGTTATGCTAGCAAAGGAGACAGTCGTACACGTGAGGGAACATCATTCCTCACGCCCCAGCCACCGAGATCCTGATCCCTTTTTCCAGTCACCGTATCAGGGTTGCGGGCGGCGAGCAATTTGTATCTCTCCGTCCGGCCGTCCGTACCGAGCTCGAGACGTCGATGTTGCATAGTGTTCCACTCGCGTTTCGAGGACATGTCAGCAAAACCGTAGGGGCCCAGCAGGTTCGAAGTCTACTGAGGCCAAGGGTTGAGTAAAAGAGAAAATCGGGGCCTTGAAACGAAAGAACAGTTTTCATTTCCCTAAAAGTCTGACACTAAAACAGCGGCAGAAGTCATTGAATAATTTCCCACCTATGAAAAAAAAGCTCTCGCCTCCATAACATTTTCTGATTTGACCACAAGAAGACCACCTTGGGCACGCCACAATTATGTCAGTAAGTCCCCTCTTGAAAGCATAGCTGGAAAGACCTCACGGCGCGGGCGTCCTCACCTTCTGTATGACGCAGGTTCTCACCGGACACGTAAGTTCGGTAGGTTCGGGCTGTACCGGATTCGTACGGAAGTGACGCCCGAGTGTCGCCACTGTGCGGAACGCCCGGAGGACACGGTGGAGCACGCAGTGGAGGTGTGCCGCTTAGGCAGAGCATCGCCTTGCCCTCGTGGAGGTGATCGGCGGCGGCGATCTCTCGTGCCAGACTGGTACAGACTATGGTTCGGAGCGAGGAGGATCAGTGGCATGCAGTCGCCTCCTTCTGCAAAGCAGTAATGCTAGCAAAGGAGGAGGCCGACCATATCAGGCAACGGCGCTCACAGCCGCTGCCGGGATTCCGATCCCAATTTCCGGCCACCGTAGGCGCGGGCTTGCGGACGGCGAGCAATCGGTAGCTCGCTGTCCGACCGTCCGGTAACTGTCCGGATCGAACCCAAGTCATCGACTGCGCGAACTGTTCCCGTGCGCCTCAAGGAGTTGTCAGGAACAGAAGGGGTCCAACCGGGTCGAAGCCTTCTAGGGCCAGGGTTAGCTCCGAAAGGTAGCTCAGCCCCGGTACGAAAGGTAACGAAGGAACAGGAGTGGGTTTTTAGTCAGTAAAAGTCTGACACTATCTCCCGCTCCACCTAAGAGCGGGGAATGTCATTAGATGATTATCCCACCGTAAAAAAAGACCACCTTTGTATGACATATCTGCTATTGTTATCATAATATGTTGAGATATTGGCGCGGTAATAAAATTTCCAAAAAACGCATTACTAGTTCGTACATTCACAAACAATTCCCGAAGTATTCGGCAAAAATAAAGCAAATAATGAATATACCTCATTTTACTAACAATAAATTGTAAGATGCTCACATACACACACACAGCTGCATCAATCCGTCACTTGTTTTTGTCAAACAGAGATAGCTATATTCCGCGAACGAATTTTGAATACGCGTCAACTTGCAGTTGCGAGTGACATTCGCCGGCCTCTTAAGATCCCATACTATAATAAATTTTTATATCATTGTGTGTACACACAAAGACCCAAGAAATCTGACCCACGTGACAGCAGAAGGTAATATAAGACATCCTAAAAGCTAGACGAATTTGAACCTTCTGCAATTAGCAGAAGATACATGAAAATCAATTCGGAGCATAATAATTTAAACGAATATAACGAGTGGTAGGTAGTAAAATATTATAGAATACTGTCACGTCAATTTGATCTTTAAGAGGTAACGTTAAGGTTGGTAAACTTTGAATACGGTTTTGTCTCATAACCCACTTGTTAATTTCAACAAAATATCGTAAGTCAAATTAGTTAATGGTCATAACAGTAGACTTATATTGACATGGTCGTAAGTTCAAATCCGTCGTGCTTCTTTTAGTAGTTTTGTGTTTACAATATTGGATTATGATTTTTGAAATCAAATTATAATTTATATTAAGTTAAATAAATAAAGGAGATGTTTCATTTTTATATGGGGCTCCGGCCATAACATGTACATTTTACCGAAGCTGGGAAAATTACCCCTGAATAGGATAAAGTAACATTTTTTTCATAATATCAAATGGATTTTATGCACACGATAAAATTAAAAAATGTTTGACGTTTGTCCTAAGAGTTAAGACAGCCATGACAGGTTGTAGAGATGACATTTACTTAACCTAGATAGAATTGTTTTGTTTTTATCCATCATAAATAATGAATAGTATAAGATCAGAACTGTGATCTTTCCAATAAAATATTAGATAAAAGTGGCTCACCAATTCACTATCAAGTCTTTGAATCATTTCTATACTTAAGTATGTAGTACTCGATTAGTAAGGTTATAAATAAATTAATACTGTGTTCAATTCCTGCTGGATGCAAACATATTTCAATACGTTTCCTTCAGCAAATGGGACTCATTTGTCTAATGTTATATTTACAGAATATTTTGCTATGTTGATGCTGTAATTACTGAATGGATTGATATGGTATTATAGTTATCATATAAACTAATAACGTAAGTAATTGTAGAACAAGTCATCTCCCCTTTTCGCAACGGTTTTGGGGTCTGCTTCCAGTTAAGCTGGATGCCGCAGAATACGTGTTTTATATCAAGCGACTGCCATCTGACTTCCACAGCCCAATAACTGGGTAACACCGTACCCCTTGGCACGACTGGTATCAGATTTACTGACTTCTATCTATCCATAACAGCTGTCAAAGATCTTCAAAAGACAACAGAGACTAGTAATTAAGCCATTGGGATTAACATGCTTTCTGGGGTATGTTAAACCTTTGTTGTACCACAGAAGGAATAGAACATGGTACCCTACAAATAAAAAAATAAATAAAAGAACAAATCAGGTATTCAAAACTTTATTCTTCTTCTCTTACTAATACATCATCGAGGAATGATGCTGGTGCCACAACATTATTTTGATGTCGAGCCCAACCAAGGTACCAGACTATAGTCATCACATGTGCGCAGCATCCAACTGTTCGCATTCCACAAATACAACTGCAGTAGTATCCTTCTATACCATTTTCCCAAATTTTTTTTGAAGTTGGGAATCATTGTTTACTTCCATCATTTTTTCGATTTCTTCTGCACTGAAAACATTACTTAACATTTCCAAATTGAAAATATGGTCCCAATTATAGGTAGTCTTGTGAACTACACAAACCCTTGCATTTTCTACAATATATACTTTATAATTAGACAGCACATTTTTTCTTAAGTACCCTGGTACTATGTGTCGTTCTGGGTTTGTACAACCCGGTACAAAACAACTCGAACTAGACATACCCACTTTTTTCTAAGAATTTAATTCTATATGATGGGGCCTATCCAAAACCTGTGGAGGCTCTTCTTGATTAGATGCAGCTTCGTCAGCAGGTTGTTCATATTCTAGACGAACAGCATTTTGCGCCCAAATCCAACAATCACTGCACACCAATGAATGATTACTGACCTGTAAAAACAATGCAAAATAAACTCACACATTCACAAATAGATACATACTTTATAGATTTACAGTAAACTTTTATACACCTCTCTAGTGTATATTCTTCTAGAAGTGACATCTCTTTCTGGACCATCCAGCAATAAATGTGTGCGACGTCTCACTATTGATGTTGAACATACAACACAAACATTCCTACTATTTAGGTGAAGATTAGCTGCACGCTGTGCATTTCTTCTTGCTGATACCCAGCATGCGTAGCATACTCTGTCTCCAGGGAGTATCTAAAAAATAATATGTCTTTAAGATTGTTACCAAGCTAGATAAAACATTTTCATAGTTTTCATGTATTTTTTCCCCATACAGTTGATGATCATTATCTTATTATCACATCAATCAGTCTAATGCAGGAGAATTGTAAGTGTAATCTGAACATATATAAAGATCATACATAAAGATAGAGGTGTATATATATATAGTAGGTAACAGACCTGTCTTGGAGTTATCCGTGCCGTGATTTCATCTCTCTCAGGACCATGTGGAATACTGTGTGATCTTCTCAGAGAGAGAATGTCTACACCACACACAAATATGTTGATATTGTCCAGAATTTGATGCTGATGATACTTTTACTAGCCTGCAGGCACGCATCTAACATCGATGGCAAACAATAGCACCATCTGGTATCTGAAATTATTATCATGAAGTTAGTGATTCTATAAATTGTTGTTAAAGCCAAATAACGAAAGCAAACTATTTGTAAATAATAGGTACCTGTCTAGGGGCAATTACATTAGATATTGCATCTCTCTGAGGCCCATTGCTTATATAATGCGTCCTCCTTGAGGTTGAAGATAAAAGGCACCACACACATACATTTGATTGGTTTGTTTCACGGATGGGTTCTATTCCATTATCCTGCATTACTTCAGTAGTACTATGAGTACTCTCAAGAAGACTGGTGATTGAGTTAAAACATGCCTCGCATAATGCAGCATCAGTAGCAATCTGAAAAATACTTATATATTTAAATATACTCCGAAAACAAGTTCTCTATAGTTTCACGAAGATTTTATAGTTTTAAGAACTGTTCACATTCACTTGACAGTTGGATGGATATTATAGGTTGTAGTCGCACATGTTTAAAACTTTGTATAAAAATATATTCCTACCTCATGAGTCATGTGTTGTTCAATATTTTTAAATGTTGTAAATGTTCAATATTATTAAATCGTATTAATTTCATTAAAAATAAAATCACTTTTAGTCTGAATTAAGTTCTCTTTTATTAATTTTCATCAATAATTAATAAATCATCTAAAAATTGAGCTGGTGAGAATATATTAGCCTTTTGTCGCGCCCATGACAAATACCATATAATAGACATGACATGAGCACAGCACCCTACTGTGCGTCTACCCACCAAACAGTTGCAACAATATTGCTCTATAGCATCACGCCCACTAAGGTTATTATTTATAACAATATTATACAAAGTATATTCTTCTGCTAACGTGAGAACTTTGGATTCTCCCTCTGAGTAAGCATTTATTGTCACTTTGTGAAAACAAGCCTCTTAAATTGCTGTTGCTCTCTCTGTATATTTCAATAACATATTGTCCGCCACTTTGTACATGCTCACCATAATACAATCTGGCTTGTTTGATTTGATAAGGCCCTAACAATATTAAAATAAGATCAGCTCTCTGCCAACATGGGTGACAAATACTATCATGGCTCGACGTAGCCTGAAACAAAAATAATTATATATGAATATGTTTATTAAACTAGTTTAGTCCAGCCATACCTTGGTGGCGCAAGACACAATGACTTTAAAATCTACAGGTAATTATGATAATTAACCAGTTAAATATATTTACTCAAACCCCAAGCAGACGCCGGCCGCACACCTATTGTCTCTAATTACGGTAAACAAATGACTATAAATCATTTTGAAGTTATGGTAAGCACAAAAATGTGAAAATACATAAATGATAATATATCTACATATAATCATCATCTTCACGTTTCTCCCGGTTGCAATCCTTGGCTTTCACCTTGGTGCCCGGGGTCCGTCTGTCTACATAGCTTTAGCTAAATGTATTGAGGAGTTCTAATGTAAATAAATGGTTTAACTAACCTGATGTCCAAGTCTTCTCTGTACGTTTTCATTTACAAGTCTATAAGTGTCGTATCCATGCTCGTTATAAATGTTCATCACATGGAAACGAATTCTCAGTAAGGAGCGGCCACAACTAACGCATAGGTGTCGATGCTGAGTACATAGGTTGCTGGCCAAGGTCCAGCAGTTGTCAGCTGGCAGTCATCTGAAAATTAATCGATCTGTAGTCAGTATCAAAGCTGTTAAATTGGTAAGCATATTTGTAACAAAGGCATGAGTCAAAGTTAAAAATATATAAATTAATACTTACAGTGCGTGGAGCAATCCATTGTGATATTTTGTATAATTATATAGTTTGTCGAATTGCTTCGGCATTAGCCAGAGGGTGCCTTCGATTGGTGGTTATCATTGCACCCCAATTCAAACACTTTGAGCCTTCCATTTTATATAACAAAATCCAATTATAACACAGCCGGGTCAATCGTTTGAGCAGTTGCAAAGTCCAAAAAGAATAACCAGGTCAAAACAAGTAATTCACAATAACAATTAGAGTATTCACAGTGGCGTAAGAGTACAAACGATCTATGTACAAACGCATGAATGACATTTGTTTGACATTGATTGATTTTTTCAACTCATTTGACGTTTCTTGAGTTTTTATAACTTGGCTTCTAGCATTTTTATGTAACATCGAAATCAACACAAAGCTACAATTATGGACCGAAAACGTTGTAATTGACAAAAATATTTACGTAATGCGTTAGATACATTTAGACTTTCAAAATGGATCATGGATTTTTAATAATAATATGCAAAAAAGTGAGAAATCATGACCCCCTACATAAAATATTATACATTTTAACCCCTGGAAACCCTGGAATTAGACACACACAGATAATTTTTTCACAATGACTTCCGCTATGTATATCTTCCTTTTATTATGTTTTTCAATACCCCGTGATTAAAAGTCGTATAAAAATTACGGTAAACAACTATTAAATAAAAGTGTTTTTTTAATATATATTTCAATTGTGGCCGCTATCACACTGCTAGAGGGCCTAATATCGCCAGTCTCCTTTACGACAGAAAACAGCAACATCTGGGTACCGTGATGTACATCAAACAAGTGTGATGAATCAAACACTTCAGGATAAATTGTATAAATATTTTATTCACTTTGATCAACACAATTTCACACTTATCGTTCTATTAACAATCATTTACAAATACACAGATTAGTCGGACATGTTTTCTGTTCAACAACTCAAAGCAGACTGCCTCTGTCTAACATGACAGTTACAAACTCGATGTTTCCCTACCACAAACTTTCACAAACACTCGGTCGACTAACCGACCAATCAGAGCAAAATAAACAGTACGTAACATCAATTGACTAACTAATATACATTAGAGTTTATCTAATAACTAACTGCAAGTAAATATTTCATTTTAACAATTATGATATATTTATACAAAACAAATCCATAAAGTCTAATATTATAAACTATTACTTAATGTCTACAACGAATGCCTAAAGTTCATGTAACTACTAGCGCCATCTATCGCTTATCATTGGAAGTTGAACGATTTATGAATATTTTCTTTAAAAATCATTACATTCGGCCATCCGACATCGTGCGATCTCCTGACGCACGATTACAATTAAAATGATAGGATATTTTCATTAAAATTATGAAACTTAATTCCAGTTCGACAAGGAACTGAGTCTTACATTTAAAAATCATTACATTCGGCTTAGTCTTGATTATTTGCTTTATCGTCACGTCATATTATGTTTATAACATTCATCACACGAAGAATAGTGTAATTTTTTTTTTTTTTGTCAAAGGCTTTTCTATATATCCGAGATCATATAAGGTCGGAGGAAAGTATGTATTATGAATGTTATTCCCCAGTTTGCCAAAACCGGTAATTCCAGTAATTTTATACTTAAAACTTTTTGTTTTTTTTTTTTCAATGGATCTATGGATTTTAAAATGAGGTAAATTCAATTTTACCCTCATAATTGCAATCAGATCTACTAATTTTTATTAAACCACCTATGCTGTAGGTAGTAGCAGGGATTTTACTGGTAACGAAAGTATCTTTTTGCTAGTCTAACCCAAATATTGGTGCTCACCTAATATCTTAAACTTTTTAACGTATTTTACTTCATAATGTTTATTATTTAAAGTATCTCTGATCCTAGTAGTTTTGTGGCAGTCTCATATGTTTCATTGGTGTTCGTCATAGTCAGTAATCATTTTATTTTGCTAGGGGATTTAAAATAGTGTTTATACATTTTAGCAAAACCGCGGTCAACCTAAGACAAGATATAGCGTTAAGAACTAGGTCAACACCATGACTATCGCAAAAGCTCTTGATAGTTGGTAATGTATCTAAAAGAAATCCATGATTGCACTATTATTCAAGATATTAAACCACTGTCAAATATGTTTTATAACCAACACTTACAGTCTGTCAAGAAAGTCATGAAAAGAAGGGAGGGCGCCACCATCATTAACATGGTATCCCAATAAACTTCGACTAAAAGATATTGATACTTTTATTTATCAAATAATAATTACCGATTTACGGTCCCTTTACTGCCGTGTAGGTACATTATTTTACCGATCTATCTGACACTCGTCTATCTATTTAATACATGCTTGCAAACGAGTTTTGACTTTCATTGGTAGTGGTTCCCTATAAATAAAAGTACTTACTCTGTCGTAGTGGCGAACAACATTTTTATTAGAACTAATTTTCATTCAAGTGACGTTTAATTTTACCTGATACATAATAGTTATAGTAGTTCTCATTTATTTATTAAAACTTTATCCAACACAAAAGTACAAAGGCGGAGTTAATGCCTTAGGCATTCTCTACCAGTCTGAATTTTGTTTTATAAACATTGCGACGAAACCAGACTTCTCTATTTGCTTATTAGGATAATTATATGTTTATCCTACGTACCTACACGCAAGAGTTTATCAAAACAGACATTCTTCTGGATATCTGGTTTTATATTCATAAGAATGTCTGGTTTGATCAACCCTTGTTTTCGTCCTTTCAGCTACTAGCATTTATGTACTTACTACAAAGTGCAAATCACGATGTTTTTTTTGCCTCTCTGCACTGCCGACAGCATGGCGCTGAGTATCGATAGGTATGAGCTCATTGCAAAAATAAAAAGTTTATGAAATAAATCTTTATTAATCCGAATCCAAATAATCAGAGTCGAGGTATTCGACTCCAGAAATGTTGCCTGAAACTTCTTCAAAATGAAACCGGCCAACATCTGACTCGTAGTTTGTTTCGTAGGTCGGCCTTTCCTGTGTTTTCCAAGCGTTGAAAATTTACCTCCATTCTTCATGCCTTAGTCCACAATGCGCCGAACTGTACTTTCGGTAACACCTGAAGTCAATAAAGATATGTTAAATATACAAATACATTTATCATACCTAAATAAAAAATACCAAAATATCAAAACCGTTAAGTGGTAGTATAATAAATCGTAGGTAAATTTCATAACCTTACCAAGACATAAACAATGTTAAAGTTAGATAAATTGTACTTAAAAACAGAAGATTGTCAAAACATTATATTTCCGTTAGTGTGTTAAACTTTAGAATATATTTACGTACCGGTTAACTTTGCTGTTCGACCATAAACATCGTCTTTGTTCGTCCCAGCACTTCCACCTTGAATTTCGGCCATACACCCTTGAAAAACTTTAAATATAATTTGTCTCGCACCGCTCTTATAAACATTTCGATTCATTTTTTGTATCTTAACGCTTACACGATTTAAAAAACTCGAAATAGCACCGAAATATTGTAAAAAATCAACCACACAGATACGACGTGACAGTTCAGGTACTCAGCTTAACAATTATTCAGTGTTGCCAGTATTAGCAAAAACAGTAGTTCCCAAAACATTCTTTTCATGACTTTCTTGACAGACTGTAATTACTCAAATCCATTGGTCAATGTTAATTATGCGAGACTGTCTGTAAGTATAAAGTATAATTGATCAGCTTTTTGTTCGAAAGTATAGTCTTCATTATTTACGCACACTGAATTCACTTAATGTCATTAGGTTTTTTATCGGGTTCACCAATAAGAATTTGAAATCTAGATCCGATTCATTAAACCCCAAGCAAATGCTGGCGTTTGATCTCTCATTGTTTTTCTATTGTGTCCCTAGTCACAGTATTCGAAAAGTTGATATTTATATTGTTGATAATCAATTCTCGTCTCAATACTATAAACAGAAACAGAGGATTCGTCTTAAATTCTGTAGAAAACATAGTATTACGGCTTAAGGTATCGACATACGCGTCCTAGATCTTACACTCTCAATGGTTAAACGAAACTCACTAATCTGTAGCCACCATGTTGCAATATATTGTGTGGCGTCTCGTTTAGTCAGAGTTCATTACATTTATTATATGAAAGCATAATATAAAACAGAAATTTAAGCATTTAGAATAAAATTGATTCTTCAGCTAGAGGGTCTAAGGGCTTAATTGTACCAATATATCTCCTAAATCTAAGGCCCCAGCATTTGTGCGCGATTTCGTATCAAGTAAAGGTTCTAATAATGAAGTTCGGATTGCACTGTTTGTCAAACTTTATTTTAATTTGAAACCTTGAAATTGATCCTCTACTCTATTGTATGGATCTTCAATCTATCTTCCCTTAACCGAATAAATTACGATGTGATATTTAGCTCTATTTAAATAATTCATTGTATCATAATCATCCTAGGAACCGGCTTTGATTTCAGTCTCGACGACGAGAACTAGTTATGGTCATGTAATAGTAATATTTTTATCCTACTTGTAAAATAAATATCATTGTGTTCTCTATCTATGGAATCAGTCTCCGCTACAGTATGCACACGTCACAGGAATTGAAGACGTGTAATAAATTCATTTCCTCGTCTACAATTTAATGCTTTGGCTCAATTCCTAATAGATTTATCATAAATACCGTGTGTTTAAATTTCTATCTACAGCTCTTTAACTTATATGCTATCCGTTTATAAGCATTAATTTGTCGTAATCATATTCACATAAGTTACACCTTAAGTATTACCAGCTAACATTTCTGCTTGAAACTGACCATAATTCTGCTCATTAGAAAAAATCATTTTAGTTTGGTTTACCACTTCGTTACTAAATACTAACTTACAAAACTTGGTAAGGTTTCGTAAATTTTCTATTTTCTCTTGGTAACACTAACAAATTTTTGAGCCAAAATCTATAGTCAGTTTCTGATCCTACTTGCTTAATACAAATCAATTATAATTACTGTTTCTAATCAAACTTAAATACTCTCAAAATTTACAGAAGTGACGGAACTCCCGTATCACAATGTTCCAATGGATATGTTCAAACCTCGATACTTGTAACGCTTTCCTCCTTGAAAAATCATTCAACCACTTTCTTAGACCAACATGAGGTACCCCTTTGCTTCTTGCATCGTGGTGGTGTATTACTCCTTCCAGATCTTCTCTTTGCACCATTTTTCTTCAAGTTTGTACTGTTTGAACCAGGAGCTATCCATTAGTTCAATTAGACTGGCAATTTGTCTTCTGTAGTTCTGTCGTAATCCAAGTCCTCAAAAATAAGAAATTAGTGGTTAAAACATTTACATGAAATAGTAACTTGTATCATTAATTTGAAACTCTTTTTTAAGAATCAAATCACAGTGTAAAAATATGCTTTCAATTCAATTTATCTATAATATCTTCAAAAACTATAACAGAATGTTCAAATCTCATCCAATAAACAGTTCGAAAATAATATGAATAAACTTAATAAATTATTCAATTCATTTACGTCTTCATTATGCCAAAATAGTCAAACTAAAATCACATTAATAGGTAAATTCATACGTTACTTACGCTCTTGAGGATAATTTCATCTGCACCGGGCACACTTAACCCGAATCTTAATTGGCTCACTTGGCCTCAAATGGCACACTTGGCCTCAAATGGCACACTTGGCCTCAAATGGCCCACTTGGCCTCAAATGGCACACTTGGCCTCAAATGGCACACTTGGCCTCAAATGGCACACTTGGCCTCAAATGGCACGCTTGGCCTCAAATGGCCCACGTGGCCTCAAATGACACACTTGGCCTCAAATGGCCCACTTGGCCTCATCAAAGCACTGAAATCAAATCAAAACATTTCAAATGAACCATTTACAGACTCTCTTAAATTGCCAAGAAGTCAGTAAGTCAGCAAATTGACGGTAATTACATATTCCAAAGTGTAGATCTCTATGAAGAAGAAATTCCATTTACAGCCTTTTAAATCGTGTTATACATATACAAACTCAGTTTTAATTTTGTTCTCTCAAATTCTTAATATTTAATATTTAATATCATTTATCGTTTAACATTTATAAATAAATAAATTTATCATTTATCATCATTTATCATTTACTATTTATCATTTATCGTTTAACATTTATAAATAAATAAATTTATCATTTATCATTTATCATTTATCATTTATCATTTATCACTGATCACTTATCACTTATCACTGATCACTTATCACTGATCACTTATCACTGATCACTTATCACTGATCACTTATCACTGATCACTGATAACTTATCACTGACCACTTATCTCTTATCACTCATCACTTATCACTCATCGCTTATCACTCATCGCTTATCACTTATCACTCATCATTTATCATTTATCATTCATTATATATCATTTATCATTCATTATATATCATGTAACATTATTGTGACATACTCATAAGGGGTACAACATGTTTTTACAACTATGCGTCGAAACGAAAGGGAAATCATCGTGCCACACAAAGTAATCCGAGGCAACAATGACAATTATCGCTATGGGAAATGGGTAAATTTCACATATAAACTGTTTTTTTTTTTTTTTTAATCTATCATTATACGAATTCGATGAAATTAAATAAAGGAAAAGCAACACAATTTAAAATATAGAAACTAAAATGAATCACCAGCATTTAAGAGGTGTTTAGTCTTAACTGTCAACGTTCGATTACGAACATGACGCGCATATCAGTGCCACTCAGTTCACACATTTGAAGGGAATCGAATGATTCAATACACGAGCCTGTCACCATCAGTAAGAAATTTGGGTGAGTATGATACTGGTCTAAAATACTTGGCACACTTGGCTAAAAAAATAAATCTCGAGCTCATTTAGCTTCAATTTAGGCACACATAACCTCTTGTTTGAAGTAACACTAGCACACATGGGAAAAAGAAAAAAAAAATATCTCGAGCTCATTTAGCTTCAATTTAGGCACACATAACTTCTTGGCTTAATTAGTAACACTTGTACACTTTGGTAAAAAAATATCTCGAGCTCACTAAGCATCAATTTAGGTACACATAACCTCTTGTCTAAAATCACACTAGTACACTTGGAAAGACAAAAAATATATATCTCGAACTCATTTATCTTCAATTTAGGCACACATAACCTCTTCCTGTTATCACTGCACATATATTATTTGTAGGCATATCCCACTTCTGAAATGTGATGAATCAAACACTTCAGGATAAATTGTATAAATATTTTATTCACTTTGATCAACACAATTTCACACTTATCGTTCTATTAACAATCATTCACAAATACACAGATTAGTCGGACATGTTTTCTGTTCAACAACTCAAAGCAGACTGACTCTGTCTAAAATGACAGTTACAAACTCGATGTTTCCTTACCACAAACTTTCACAAACACTCGGTCGACTAACCGACCAATCAGAGCAAAGTAAACAGTACGTAACATCAATTGACTAACTAATATACATTAGGGTTTATCTAATAATTAACTGCAAGTAAATATTTCATTTTAACAATTATGATATATTTATATAAAACAAATGCATAAAGTCAGTAGGATGTTATTGGGCATTCTATTCCACTTGATGCGACATCGCTACGCTACGCTCCGCTTGTCGCGTGGAATAGAATGCCCAATAACATTTTTGTGAATGATATGTTAAAAACACTGGTTCAGCGCCTATTCCACTTTCAAAATCTAATTTATAAAATACTCACTATCTTTTATTGAAGGACGGCCATGGTGAGCAAACAAGCAATCGTTTAGTTGAATGATGTCTTAAAACACTGGTTCAGCGCCTATTCCACTTTTAAATATAATTGCTTACCTCGACTGCTTACTAGATTCTTGCGCAATGCCACTATGCCACTATAATACTAAGCAAATAACTAAGCTTCACATTTTCACTTCACATTTTTACTAAGCAAACTATCTGAATATAGTATGCTAAAATTTAGGACAGATTGTCTCACATCTCTCCATAAAATTAGAGGTTTCGTGTGTAGGTGACACGTTACTCTGTATTTTATGATCCGGATTGGACTCTCAGGACGTCTAAATTTTAGAATACCGTAATCATTAAACTAAGATTCTGGACAGGTTGTCTCACGTCTCTTCATAAAATTAGAAATAACATGTGTAGTTGACACGTCACTCCATATTTTATGATCCAGATTGGACCCCAAGGACGTCCGAATTTCAGTTTAATTCATTCAGATACGACACCACCACCCTGCACGTCACTAAGGCCTATTCCTGTTTTAAATATAATTGCTTACCTCGGCTGCTTACTAGATTCTTGCGCAATGCCACTATGCCACTATAATACTAAGCAAATAACTAAGCTTCACATTTTCACTTCAAATTTTTACTAAGCAAACTATCTGAATATAGTATGCTAAAATTTAGGACAGCTTGTCTCACGTCTCTCCATAAAATTAGAGGTTCCGTGTGTAGATGACACGTTACTCTGTGTTTTATGATCCGGATTGGACTCCCAGGACGTCTAAATTTTAGAATACCGTAATCATTAAACTAAGATTCAGGACAGGTTGTCTCACGTCTCTTCATAAAATTAGAAATAACATGTGTAGTTGACACGTCACTCCGTATTTTATGATCCAGATTGGACCCCAAGGACGTCCGAATTTCAGTTTAATTCATTCAGATACGACACCACCACCCTGCACGTCACTAAGGCCTATTCCACTTTTAAATATAATTGCTTACCTCGGCTGCTTACTAGATTCTTGCGCAATGCCACTATGCCACTATAATACTAAGCAAATAACTAAGCTTCACATTTTCACTTCAAATTTTTACTAAGCAAACTATCTGAATATAGTATGCTAAAATTTAGGACAGCTTGTCTCACGTCTCTCCATAAAATTAGAGGTTTCGTGTGTAGATGACACGTTACTCTGTGTTTTATGATCCGGATTGGACTCCCAGGACGTCTAAATTTTAGGATACCGTAATCATTAAACTAAGATTCAGGACAGGTTGTCTCACGTCTCTTCATAAAATTAGAAATAACATGTGTAGTTGACACGTCACTCCGTATTTTATGATCCAGATTGGACCCCAAGGACGTCCGAATTTCAGTTTAATTCATTCAGGCAGACAACCACACTGCACCTTACCAACAAAACTGTACTGTTATAAATACGTATCGCACCGTCACATCACTTTCTGCTATGTTAAGAGGATTTTACACTGATACAATCGCCGTCAAACGGATAATTCGCACATATCGTGTCGAATATTCACCCTTACGTTGTTGAAACCTCTACGGTCTGGACTAAGCGTTTCGCCTCGTCGTTTATATCGCGTACGTCGAAGGACTGGAACAGTCTGCCTGCTGAGGTCTTCCCGTTCGATTATAATTTGGGTGTCTTCAAGGCTAGAGTGAATAGGCTCTTAATAAACTAGTGCGCCTCACCATCAAAGATTGCATCGCTACTTACCATCAGGTGGGATCGCAGTCAAGCACTAGTTAAAAAAAAAAAAATCGCCGGACGACGGCGTTAGAAGCGATCATATTGAACGTTTACACGATAAGTGTAAATGACTCTTAACAATCACCAAGACTGCAAAGTTGCATTATATAAATTTGCTGCGTTTGATTTATCTATGTGTGGGTGATTCCCATGGGTTCTACAATTACAATGCAACCGCTGTGAATGTGATCCTTGTGCATGTAGCAGTCATTGTTAAAATTTGTATGATACAAAACATACCATAACCAATGTTTAATTCATTAAAATATAGATTATGTTTTACTGTAAAATACGTAGACAGACTTTGCTAAGGTATGCACATCTCTAATTAGATAGTAGGTATATCAATTTAAAATTATTAGAAGGATGAATCTTCTATCAAAAATAAATTTAGCAGTAGCTTTTTACCTAAAACTTTTGAACGATGTTATTTAAAACTCATACATTCATTTTAGACATTTAATGGTTTTATAATATTATATAATAATTTTAAGTTTTACTACAACATAGGTACTTGCAAACTAACTGCTTGACGTGGTATCGCTTCCATTAATTATTTTGTATAAAAATAATGATTTCAGAGTACTTTGTTATTTTTATTTACATGTGTAAAAAAAGGACTTTTTTATATATTAAATTTAAGTAATTTTGCGAAGTTATGTGGAAATAACCGCTAGATTGCCCGTGTAGACTACTAGTCTACATTTAAAAGCATGCCAAATTGTCCATGTAGACTACTAGTCTACATATGTGTATGTAATAGTCTACATTGGAGCAATCTAGCTATGAAATTATTTTGTTTTGGATTTTCCGTCTGTAGTCTATTTGCATAAATTTATTTCGCTTCCCCATAACATTAAACAAACATACAAACTTAATTATAATACCTAATGTATTTATCATAAGCGACAGCCAGGTGTCGGGTTCATCTTTGTCGGCGAGCGAAAAAGGCTGGTTTTATATTTCATTTCTCACTATAAAATTGTAATTAGACAGAAAAACTGGGTATCATTACGCTTTAATTTGACGTAACTAACACAAATTATTCATGCAACTTTGAAGACCTGTAATTAAGGTTGAATTTTGTAACGAGACAAATACTGCTGATATGGTATTTTTTATCGCAATTCATCTAATTAGAGCTAATATAAAGTTTGTTGTGTAGTTGTCCTAAATACATTTAAATAAAACAAAAAGTAGGTACATTTAGATTTTTATTAATTGAACATATTAAAATTAAAACATATTAAACACAGACATATTATTATCATCATACCATTTTCTAATACACACTGCATTATTTAATGCACAATTCTTTTTATGGTGCACACAATTAAAATCAGTTTTATTTTTACAGAACTTTTGTTTTAATGTCACAAAATTAGGACATCCTTTGTCACCTATATCAATCACTTCACAGTTTGCACATAACTCTTTAATCCATTTTATCTTTTCCAAACCCTTTGTAATAATTTTTTTGTTTTCTAAATAGGGTAAAATAACGCGATGAAACTCTTTGTAGTCTATGTAGCCTTCACTCCAGTAAATTCTTCGATTTCTTTCTAACCACCTCACCTGCTTTTTTTCTTCTGGTGTTAGGTAATGAAATGAATATGGTGGTTTTACCAAGAACGTCTGTGTATGATCCTGACTCACAATAGCCAATTCTTTGACGATGAAATTATTTACATAATCTTTAAATCCTTGCAATTCTACTATAAGGGTATCCGCTTTCATGATATCTTCTTAACAATATTACTTAGTGGTCGATATTCAACAATGCAGTCGTTCAGAATGAGACAGTATGCTGAAGTTTGATCTAGTATCTCTGATTCACTCTCAATTTCTACTCTCACATCCACAACCGGACCTGTCTTTAGGTTATCCGCTTGTCTAGAGCAATCGACTACAAACAGCGGCGCTATATCTCTAAATTGTTTCTCGGTTAGTATGGGCTCCGAGCGACGTCCGTAATACGACTGTTGAAATCTGGTATATTGTTCGTATAATAAAGCAATTCTGTTATTAGAAAAACTCACATTTAAGTTCTCATATGGAAAATAAGTTGAATTTAGATAAACTCTAACGTCTCGAATATGGCAGTGATCGAATTGAGACATGTCAGAACTTGCATTGTTTTTTATTTTTGTCTGTAGACCAATAATAACGTATCTTGGTTTTTCTATCTGCGATGAAGTTTTGATGGACCAGGTATGTTTTGTAGTTTTAGGCAAAGCTGGGTATTCGTACAGATCCCAATTTCTGTATATCATTTGAAGTGGGCGATCTTTTTCTAATAATTTTAACAAACCAATTTTTTCTTTGTCAGATACTTTAACATGAGGTACGCGCCATATGATTTTGTTGATCTGAACATCATCTACTACTTCGCCAGTATTAAGTTTTACTGCGTTCAAATTAGTGCTACTTCGTAACAATATCAGTTCATGTCTACTATTTATCACGACTTTATTAAAATCCTCAGCAAAACCGAGGATGTTACGAAGTGGTATAGAAGCAGAAAATCTTCCTCCATCGATATTTTTTACACCATCAATATTCCATCCCCAGGCATTAGACATTTTAGATTCACTTTCATTCATTGAAATTAGTGATTTCATGGTTGTTGTTATACCTGCATTTTTTATTTTATCAATTTCCACTCCATTTAGCTCATACCTTATATCTTGGAACAAATAGAGTAGAGCATTGTTCGTGAAATTGACACTAGTAGCTCTGTCTTTCGTATCTTTTTTGGTAACAATAACAGTTCCTTCCAAATATAGGGTGCTAGCTGATGGTAATATGTACAAGTCTTGTTGGTTGATAGGTATGCGAATTTCATCGTTCCTGTTAAAACTTGTTACATATGGCTTGTAAGAATGAAATTCGATACCTTCTATAGTATTATCATAAATTGGTGCGGATAAAACGTCTAAGATATTCATTTTAACAATCCGATGGCTCTAAGGAATGCTTTATTGTCTTTAGTTAGTTTTGTTTTCTTTTTAGAGAGAGGTCTTATTTGATAGGTAGCTCGAGCAGAACTGATATTCTTTACTTGTTGAGGCACATTTTTATTGTAATCGATCATTTTTTCTTCTAAGATGCAGATATACTTGCACTTCTTCACCACGTAAATTGATTAATCGATTGTTTATATCTAGCAGCCTGATATGTATGCAGCTTATGTTGTTTTGGTTGATTGGAAAATATATAGCGTTTTTTGGAATTTCTATAATCCTATATCCAGGTGGCACATTAAGTGCAAATTCGTGAATAATATGACTTGGTTCACCGTTTATATATGAACCGCTTACAATATCACATTCAACCCTGACTACGGTCGTAGGTAGAATGTTGACTGGAGACGGTGACACATGCCATTTATTTGCCTTCAAGATTTGTTTGTTAAATCCTAATAGTCTTCTAAAAGAGTCTTCTTTGATAAAATTAATGTCTTTTGTACAAAATATTGTAGTTTTTAAAGTATTATTATTGCACCGTAGTTTGATCTCTGCATTTTTTATTTCTGATTTTAAGTAATCGCTGATATCTTGCAATTCATAAGTACCTTCCGGTATTTCAATAACTTCATTAGAGCCATAATAAAACTTATTATTACTTTTATCAATGTTTGGAATAGAATTAAATGTAGAAAAGTGCAATAAAGCATACTCATACTCTCCATCTAATTGCAACGTATTGGGATAGTATGTAGTTAACACTGATGAGTCTCCAGTAATCGCCAAAGTGAGGGACATCTTGCAAATGATTGAAATGAAAGAGAAGCATATATTTTATATTATATTTTTATTCCAAAAAGTCCACAAATAGTTTAAACATAAATGACCACAATTAACTGCGTTGTATTTTTGATATCTTGTGTAGTTATAAAAAACACTACAATTTTTTAAATATTGCATTAATTCCATCGGAGGTTTTAGATTTCCATAGCTATCAAAGTATTCACAGTGATTGTATACTTTAGTATAAGCTACCCAATGCGTTCCTTCATTCCTGGAATCGTCTAAGTTAACGATACCACATTCAATGTGTTTCGGTTTTCGAGGTAGTCGATCTTTCATGTAGACCCCGCGAAAATATGGGATGTCTCTTGAATACTTTTGGATGTCTACATCAGTTAGAGGGCGATTAGGTAGCTTATTTTTCAGTTTTTTGAAGTTGTTATAAATAATCCTTTACCACTTTTATATGGTTTAATGTATAAACCCTTGCCCAACACTAAAGCCTCCATAGCTCTATTATGTCGTTCTGTTTCTTGTAAATTTTGCTTGCTTGCTTTATAATCATTAACGGTTTTTGCAATTCCAGCTGCACCACCAGCTAAAGTCCCTAAAGCTGATAAACCAGCGAAAATTGGAATTAAAGGTAGAACTCCACCACTCTTTGGTAAGGGTATTACTCTGGGTACTCGAATTCGATGGTGAATGTTTGGAAATAACTTTTTTGCGTATAAGTAAGCTGCTTTTATTAAAGTTTTATTATCCTTGTGTTTAAGTTTCTTAATTTTTGATTTTATTTTTGAAACTAAGGTTTTAAATGTTTTAATGCCAGATCCAGACTTTAGTTTTGCTTTCATAACTTTGCTCACTAGCCAAGAGCTTAGTTTTTCGCCTTTTCCTGCATCTTTTGATTTAAGTCTTTGTTTAGCCATGTTAAGCAGTTGTAAATCGGCTTTGTGACGATTAGATAAGTCTGTATGGTTTGTATATGCAATATCGTGTTGCATGCAAGCTTCGTCTAACTTATTCACACCTCGATCACCTCGTGCTAAACGTTTGTAAAGTTTAGTTCCTGGTCCGCAATAATTATATCCCGGCAAATGAACTTCGAATGGTAGATTATTAATTATGTTGTTAACTAGTCCGCCTCCTTGCATTACTCAAATTATAATGATAGGATTTCAAATGAGAAATAGTTATATAATATCTTAGTTCACTATTTCAGCTTTCCCAATCCAGCTGTTTTCTGCACTGTTTAGACCTAACCATTTAACATACAATTTATTTCCTTTCTTTTTCAAAACCTTTTCTATTAAATAAACGTCAGGATAATTAGATCTTAGTAGTTCTTGTTCGTAGAAAGCTCCTAATATATTTTGTTTTCTTTGATCTTCTATGTGATACGTCACTGGTAAGGATTTATTCACCTTTTTTATAGTAAATAATTCTGTTGACCAATTAGGAGTGTAACCTTTCTCAAAATTATGTTTGTATTTGCTTATACGAACACAGTCACCAACTTTAAATTTAGGTCTCCACTGAACTAAAGTATGTTTGTTCATTTTGTTTATATTTTCTTTAATTACTTGTTCATTACATTTATTCACATCAGCCGGTTTAAATTGAATAGTGCGATGTTTTGTGTTGTTATATCTCTGCATTGTAGATACCAATGGTTGACCTAACCACTTATAGTTTCCATTGAGACTAAAATATTTATACAATTTATTTTTTAAAGTTCTAATTAGTCTCTCTACAATTGATGCTTTTTTAGTAGAGAACGAGGAATAATGGTTAATGTTATGCTTTTTCATAAGCTTTTGAAACGTGATGTTATAAAATTCAGTCCCTTTATCAGTTTGTAAGTTTATAGGATTATTACGACTACTAAGCAGTATATGTTCGAAAGCACGAGTAACATCAAATTTATTTTTTGACTTTAACGGTTCAGCCCAGGCATATTTTGAGAAGCAGTCAATTACCACTAAGATGAATTTATAGTCTTTATTGTACTTTTTCAGGTTTTGCATATCCATCAAGTCTGCTTGCCATAAATCGTGGATTCCTTTCAGAATAACAGAACGCCGTGGAAAGTTTCTTCGTGCCGCTTTGTGGATTTCATTTACAATTTGCTGTTTTACCATTACGGAGTTTTTTGAAGTAATTGGTCTACCTCTGCTTTAGTATGAATCTTATCTTGCAAATGAGTTAAAACCTCAGGTATATTTGCTTTTAAAGTAGCTTGAACTGTACCCTTTGCATCTTTTATGATTTGAGAACGCAATTTACCAATCAAGTTATTTACTTCTCTTAATGTGGCAGCATTCAATCGATCTACATAATCCTTGTTCACAGCATCATCTGCTTCTACTGGAGATCTAACTCCTCTCAGTCTTGATGTTTTTAAATCGAAATCTCCGTTTTCTGATTTTAGCAATGCATTCTCATTAAACTCAAATAACTCTGACAAACGCATTCTTTTATGGATGTAGTGACCAAATTTGTCTACATTCATGTTTCAGGTGTATTGTGTCGAGATGCTGATAGTAAAATAAACAAGTTTTAAAATATTTATTTATTTATAACTTTACTTTCACGCAATTCTTCAATGATAGATATAATTTCATTATCTAATCCTGTGTTGGCAGCATCTCTAGATGCAATTAACAATTTCAACCTTTCTACTAATTCATTAGGATCGTCCCAGTATACTAAATCTACGTTTTTTCTCCACCTTTTTAGTAACGGTAGACCCTTTCCGTGAACTGCATTCTTCAGTTTAAAAAGAGGTTTAATAACTTGCAAATATTTTTGTCCTTTATTACTTTTTATTGGTTTACTTGGTTCATAGTCTCGACGATGTGCATTTGTATCAAGTAACATTGACTTATAGTTTTGCATATCACTATCTGTAACCAAGTTTAAGTTTACATCTTTCTTGAGCAGCAACTGTTTTAAACCAGGCGTATTACGATATTTACGTCCAGCTACAGTGATGAACTGATCGTTGACCGTTATGCAAGCAGAACCTAACATCAGTTTCCCACGTTCTGCTCTAACGCCAAATGGAATATCTACTAACGCTTCCGAAGATACTGACCAAGATGACGTATCACAATCTTGATTACTTTCAACTACTGATTCATAGGAAGAGTCACTGTTGACATCGGATTCATATTTATCGACCTCATCACAGTTATTATCATTACTTCCTGTACTATCAGTTCTTTCTTTCTGCAAAGTTTTGTTAATAAACGGAACATCAGCAAAATCATCATTAGCTTGCAGGAGAGGAGTTTGCTTATTAGCATTAGCAATTAAGTTGAGAGGCTCTGTTACAGGTTTGAAAACTGACTCCAATGCTTGTTTATTATTAATCTCAGCATTTCTCATTTTACGTACTTTTACCTTTACAGCTTCTGCTGCGTCAACAATTTGTCGTTTTAATGATTTTTCCATATTGGTAAAGTTTGTCGTAATTGAATCAGCGTCGCAAGGCAAATAATAATTTCAGGCAGGTAACAGTCTTATATATATGTATTTGTGCCCTTAGTCAAAGACTACAAACGTATCAAACTTACTTCTATAACATCCTTTGTTTTTGGAACAATCTTTATTAATTACAACATAACTGAAAGGAATACTCCATATTTTTGAACACATTTCACGAAATTCAACCCATGTCATGTCAGTGTTGACGTGTTCTTCATAAACATGTCTCATATTTCTTTCATCTTGTTTAAAAAGAACGATTAGGTTAGCGTTATCTCGTACTAACTGCTTAGGGATTTTGCTGTAAGTCTGATTTAGATAAAAACAATCGATGAACTTGTGTCTACCCATAGCAAAATAATCCCGCATGTTATTTTGATTTTCACAAGCAACATCATCAAATACAATTACAGAATTCGGTTTTGCGTCCTGAACACTCAGTACTTGCTCATTTTCACAATATTTCTGAAATGAAATGCCTGGTACTTGTTGTAACACTTTTTCCAAAAAAACGTACTTTGGTTGTTGCAAGGTTTTCGAATAAACATACACATTTTGAAATCTTAAACCATCCTCATGTATAAGAAGACCAATTAATAAATTAGTTTTTCCACAATTTGACGGTCCGCAAATGATGCATCGTATCGAGCTAGGTAATAATTCTCCATGGCGAAAACCAGTCTCCTGAGAATTCACACAAAGTTTTTTTACATGTAATGATTGCGGTTGTTTTACAAATTTCATGATGACTGCTTAGAAGGGTTATATTGATAATGATTCAAATAATGTATTACATAGACATTTATAAGTCATGGTCGCTAACCCGAATAACTTATTTCCACATAACTTCGCAAAATTACTTAAATTTAATATATAAAAAAGTCCTTTTTTTACACATGTAAATAAAAATAACAAAGTACTCTGAAATCATTATTTTTATACAAAATAATTAATGGAAGCGAATCCACGTCAAGCAGTTAGTTTGCAAGTACCTATGTTGTAGTAAAACTTAAAATTATTATATAATATTATAAAACCATTAAATGTCTAAAATGAATGTATGAGTTTTAAATAACATCGTTCAAAAGTTTTAGGTAAAAAGCTACTGCTAAATTTATTTTTGATAGAAGATTCATCCTTCTAATAATTTTAAATTGATATACCTACTATCTAATTAGAGATGTGCATACCTTAGCAAAGTTTGTCTACGTATTTTACAGTAAAACATAATCTATATTTTAATGAATTAAACATTGGTTATGGTATGTTTTGTATCATACAAATTTTAACAATGACTGCTACATGCACAAGGATCACATTCACAGCGGTTGCATTGTAATTGTAGAACCCATGGGAATCACCCACACATAGATAAATCAAACGCAGCAAATTTATATAATGCAACTTTGCAGTCTTGGTGATTGTTAAGAGTCATTTACACTTATCGTGTAAACGTTCAATATGATCGCTTCTAACGCCGTCGTCCGGCGATTTTTTTTTTTTAACTAGTGCTTGACTGCGATCCCACCTGATGGTAAGTAGCGATGCAATCTTTGATGGTGAGGCGCACTAGTTTATTAAGAGCCTATTCACTCTAGCCTTGAAGACACCCAAATTATAATCGAACGGGAAGACCTCAGCAGGCAGACTGTTCCAGTCCTTCGACGTACGCGATATAAACGACGAGGCGAAACGCTTAGTCCAGACCGTAGAGGTTTCAACAACGTAAGGGTGAATATTCGACACGATATGTGCGAATTATCCGTTTGACGGCGATTGTATCAGTGTAAAATCCTCTTAACATAGCAGAAAGTGATGTGACGGTGCGATACGTATTTATAACAGTACAGTTTTGTTGGTAAGGTGCAGTGTGGTTGTCTGCCTGAATGAATTAAACTGAAATTCGGACGTCCTTGGGGTCCAATCTGGATCATAAAATACGGAGTGACGTGTCAACTACACATGTTATTTCTAATTTTATGAAGAGACGTGAGACAACCTGTCCTGAATCTTAGTTTAATGATTACGGTATCCTAAAATTTAGACGTCCTGGGAGTTCAATCCGGATCATAAAACACAGAGTAACGTGTCATCTACACACGAAACCTCTAATTTTATGGAGAGACGTGAGACAAGCTGTCCTAAATTTTAGCATACTATATTCAGATAGTTTGCTTAGTAAAAATTTGAAGTGAAAATGTGAAGCTTAGTTATTTGCTTAGTATTATAGTGGCATAGTGGCATTGCGCAAGAATCTAGTAAGCAGCCGAGGTAAGCAATTATATTTAAAAGTGGAATAGGCCTTAGTGACGTGCAGGGTGGTGGTGTCGTATCTGAATGAATTAAACTGAAATTCGGACGTCCTTGGGGTCCAATCTGGATCATAAAATACGGAGTGACGTGTCAACTACACATGTTATTTCTAATTTTATGAAGAGACGTGAGACAACCTGTCCAGAATCTTAGTTTAATGATTACGGTATTCTAAAATTTAGACGTCCTGGGAGTCCAATCCGGATCATAAAATACAGAGTAACGTGTCACCTACACACGAAACCTCTAATTTTATGGAGAGATGTGAGACAATCTGTCCTAAATTTTAGCATACTATATTCAAATAGTTTGCTTAGTAAAAATGTGAAGTGAAAATGTGAAGCTTAGTTATTTGCTTAGTATTATAGTGGCATAGTGGCATTGCGCAAGAATCTAGTAAGCAGTCGAGGTAAGCAATTATATTTAAAAGTGGAATAGGCGCTGAACCAGTGTTTTAAGACATCATTCAACTAAACGATTGCTTGTTTGCTCACCATGGCCGTCCTTCAATAAAAGATAGTGAGTATTTTATAAATTAGATTTTGAAAGTGGAATAGGCGCTGAACCAGTGTTTTTAACATATCATTCACAAAAATGTTATTGGGCATTCTATTCCACGCGACAAGCGGAGCGTAGCGTAGCGATGTCGCATCAAGTGGAATAGAATGCCCAATAACATCCTACTAAAGTCTAATATTATAAATTATTACTTAATGTCTACAACGAATGCCTAAAGTTCATGTAACTACTAGCGCCATCTATCGCTTATCATTGGAAGTTGAACGATTTATGAATATTTTCTTTAAAAATCATTACACAAGGCTTAAGGTGGGCTCAAACTCGGCTGATAGACAGTATCGACGACGCAGACAGACGCATTGAGGGATGCAGTATCAATCTTTACACCAAACACATCACCAATGACAAGATCACAATTAAGGGCATCTACATACCGATACCGAGACAGGGAGACCTCGTTGACGAGTTCGAAACGCTGATACTCGGTGAAAGCGCCATCATTATAGGTGACTCGAATCTACGCATGAGACAACTAAATCACTCTAGAGTCGTGGGCCTGGGCATCGTGCTCCGCAACGCAATCCAACATGGCTTCGTGAGAGTCGTTAACACAGGCCAACCATCTCGGCCCACGAGCCCAGGAAATAGTATACTCGACACAGCAATCGTCAACTACGATCACTCACCACTGGAATTTAAGTGCCAGCAGAGGAAATGTATTTCCTCAGACCACCTCCCGTGGACATTGGATGTAATAATCGATAGTGACTACGATCAACCGTTAACTCGTGATTTGACACATATAAAAGGCACCCAAGAAGGCAGACAAACTTTTGAAAAGCTGCTTGCTACCAATATGAAGTCAGAACTACAGATCACCTCAAACGACGACTGTGAAATGTATATCACGGAAACAGAGAAGGCCATCGTCAAAACACTCGACGAACTGGCTCCGCTGAGAATTGTAGACTCCAAAGACAAACTTCCAACATACATAAGAGAAAGAATAGCCGAGCGTAACGCCAAAAAGCAGCGTGCCTGGCGACTCAGATACACTGAACTCAGAATAATGGCAAGAATGCAATACAATGCCTGTAAGCATCAATTATCGAAGGAAATTAGCCAACATAAAGAAGCCCAGTGGACCAAGTTACTCGAAAACACTAAAGACAATAGGAAACGCATGTGGGCCGTGCAAAGAGCAATGAAAAGGCCTATCATGAAACTGCCTCACTTGAGCGATTGCACCAATGAATTAGAGATAATCGATAGAATGGTCGATACAGCCGTAGTTAAGGAAGCTACTATCGCTGCACGTGATGAATGTACAGAAATTTCTACACCATTCGCACCACTCGATCGAACTTCAAAACACGAGCTTAAATTAGCTCTTAGACGATTCAAAAACAGGAAAGCTCCCGGACCTGATGGTATCAAAGCCGACATACTCAAACTAGGTGGCGATACCATGATTACGATATTCAAACGTATTATGGACTACATACTCGAGACGGGTTACTTTCCTAAACGATGGAAAATAAGTACTTGTGTTTTTCTGCATAAGGCGGGTAAAGATCACAGTGATCCGAAATCGTATAGACTCATCAGTCTATGGGCAAATGGGCCGAAAGAATAATACTCAATCGCATCGAAACAGAGTTAAGCGACATAATACCCAACCACCAGCATGGGTTCACTAGAAACAGAGGCACTGCCACACAAATCCTTCGTACAGGTAAATACATCGCCGACGCGCTGGATAAGGGCCATAGCGTCGCCATGATATCGACTGACCTCAGTAAAGCCTTCGATTCAATCAATCATAAAGGACTCTGTCGGAAACTGATCGACGCTGGAGCACGCAACAATGTCGTAAAAATGATCGAAAACTATCTGAGCGACAGGACAACAAGAGGTAGCTTCAGAACCACCTTGGGAACGGAGCAACGTGTGCCACATGGGGTACCCCAAGGGTCAATACTCGTTCCAGCAATCTTCAACCTCTATGTGGCTGACCTGCCAAATGAAAGAATAGCAGGACAGATGCTGTCACAGTACGCTGACGACCTATGTATACTCAACGCAGCTGAAAAACCGGACCACGCTACTCGCCGAGCAGAGTGGGCCGCCATCGACATAATTGACTATTACAAAAAATGGGGCCTGAAATGTAATGTCGATAAGACAGAATGCATAATGTTCTCGCAGAAAAGATCAAGACTCAACAACTTAAACACAGGGTATCGCAATTATGTTCAAATACGTGATGAACGCATTGCATTCAAACCAGAAATAAAATACCTCGGAGTCTGGCTGGACAAAAGGCTTTCGATGAATAAGCATGCCAAAGAAAATATTGAAAAGGCCAAGAGAGTCAGAGGAGCGCTACATTCAATTATTGGCTACCGCTCCAAGCTAAGCGTCGATGTCAAGCTACTTGTCATTCAAGCATACTTACTGCCAGTGATAGACTACGGAGTAATACAATTACTACCGAGGTACAGCAAAACAAACCTGCTCAAGCTTGAAAGGCAATATAAAATGGCATTGAAGAGCGCCGCACAGTTACCCAGACGCACTGACACTGATCTACTCTGGGAAATCTTACAACAAGACCCGTGGCACATTCGTGCGCATGATCTCCACGGCGACATGATAGAACGTCTAAAATCTCTGTCGATCGAGGAGCTACAAGAACAAGGCCCGGTGTACACGCGCTATGGACAGCACAATCCCTTTCTTTTCGCTACTAGAGTAGGTGACATCCAGTACATTAATAAAAAAGATAGGGACAAGCCACTCTTTAAACGACTGGCCCCCTTCCGACAGCGTAGGCTCTGACTGTAGAGTCACTTAATACAGTAATAAGCGGCTTGCCGCTGGGGCTAATCCCCACTGCTTTATTGTTATCCTCACGTAAAATTATATAAGCACTAGAAATAGTGCTTATATAATTTTACGTGACAGACACAATGAAACACGATATTGTAAAAATGAAATATTTTAAGTGAAATGTAATATAAAACTAGAGAAATAAATAAATTCTGATTCTGATTCTGATTCCACACGATCGGCCGCCAACTCCGCTGCCGGGGCCACACGGACGTTCGCGCGTGAACACCCTCACGAGGACATGGCGGTGCTCCATTCAAGCGGAGCACACCTCCACCGTATGCTCCACCATGTCCTCCGGGTGAATGTGTGATGCATTGGTCTCTCGATCAAACATTCGATATTTTGAATTCTCGACGTATTGAGTGTTCGATTTATTAATCATTCCATATTATGAACGTTGGAGTTTTTAGGTGTTCGATTAATTGATGTTCGACTATTTGGGATTCAATTCGGCATAGTACACCCCATTTCAGAGATTAGACAAACAGACAGACAGACAAAAATTGTAAAAATTGTTATTTTGGTGTATGTACCGTATTTAGATTCATATGCATTTAGTAAAAAGCGGTTATTTCAGTATTACAAACAGACACTCCAATTTTATTTATATGTGTATAAATGCACGCGACTGCGTTCGTGATTTTGAATTCATTTTTTCTAAAATAAAAGTAGCCTAAGTTACTCCTTATTACATCAGCTACCTGACAAAAAAATCCTGTCAAAATCGGTCCAGCCATTTCAGAGATTAGCCGGAACAAACAGACAGACAAAAATTGTAAAAAAAAAAATATGTTGGTGTACGTACCGTATATCCTACTAATATTATACTCGTAAATATGAAAGTTTATATGTATGGATGTATGGATGTTTGTTACTCTTTCACGCAAAAACTACTGAACGGATTTCGATGAAACTTGGTACACGGCTAGACCATGTCCTAGAATAACGCATAGGATACTTTTTATCCTGGGATAAATACCAAACTCGGACACCAAAGGAGATGTAGCACAAATTTTAATATAACGTAGAAAAGAGTCAGTAGACGTAGAGTCAGCGAGGTCAAAAAAAATGTTTAAGTTCTTATATTAACTAGATATGTAGACTTCCTAATGAGTAGGGTAATCTGCAGACTAATGGCCAAGCATACCGTATGATTGGCCATTAGTCTGCAGATTACAAAACTGATTCTTTGTTCGACTAAAACACGTGAATTGCAATTATGAAATTTAAATTTCTAATAAATCTAAAGTTTGGTACCCCGAAAAGGATAGGTTAGCTTTCGTGGTTTTTTTTTATAACCACCTAGAAATACATGAAGT
The DNA here is from genome assembly GCA_910589285.2 of Mythimna ferrago. Classification (NCBI taxonomy): domain Eukaryota; kingdom Metazoa; phylum Arthropoda; class Insecta; order Lepidoptera; family Noctuidae; genus Mythimna; species Mythimna ferrago. The sequence continues at coordinate 54,205 of CAJUUU020000012.1, forward strand.
GGAGATATTTGCTACTATTAGTGAAATTTCACACTTGTGAACATATAAAAATCAAACATGAGAATTTTACGTGAAGTTATGTCATTATTTTGGGAGCTTTAAAGCTTCTGTAAAACAATACGGCCCAAGGAATGTGTCTGGGAGTATTGGCGACTTGATTTTAAAGATATTGCCTTTTTTTATGGTGGGAAAAATCATGCATTGACATCCCCCGCCCTTGGGCGGAGCGGGAGATAGTGTCAGACTCTTACTGACTAAAAGACCCACCCCGTTCCTTCTAGCCTTCATACCGGGGCTCGAGCGCCCTTTCGGATAACCCTGGCCCCAGTAGGCTTCGACCCGGCTGGGTCCCTGCTGTTGCTGACAACTCCTTGAGGCGCGCGGGAACAGTGCGCGCCGTCGACGACTTGGGCTTGGTTCGGACAGTTACCGGACGGCCGGACAGTGAGCTACCCATTGCTCACCGTCCGCAAGCCCGCGCCGATTACGTTGGCCGGAAATCGGGATCAGAATCCCGGCGGCGGCGGCGGCGATAACGCCGTTGCCTGATGCGTTCGGCCTCCTCCTTTGCGAGCATTACTGCTTCACAGAAGTCGGCGACCGCCTGCCACTCCTCCTCGCTCCGGACCATGGCCTCAACCAAGGCCCGACGCGAGAGGTCTCCGTCGCCGATCGGCCCCCACGAGGGCACGGCGATGCTCCGCCCAGGCAGGGCACACCTCGACTATGTGCTCCACCGTGTCCTCCGGGCGTTCCGCACAGTGGCGACACCCGGGCGTCACCTCCGCATGAATCCCGTGCAGGAAACTCCCGTACGAACCATGTCCGGTGAGTTAAAGATATTGCCTAAAATATACGTAAAAATGAGCTTGGAGAATTTACGTGAAGTAAGTAATGATTTTATGTACCTTGATTACCTGATACCTGAAAATTGGTCGTCTAAGCAAGCTAGCAGGTAGGCATGCGTTCTTAGTACATACTAACAGTACTCAATCGTCCACATTTCGTTCGTCAGAAAATACGTGACGTCTGGCGGCCCTGGGATCTTACTCTAATACAGTAAACATCAACACATGACCTGTGAGTTTATAAGAATTTCGTGTTTACAAAACAGTTTTCAGATATTTTACTATACTTGTGCTATGAGACTTTGCTTCATGCCAAATTTCAGGTTTCTAGGTCAACGGGTAGTACTCTATGAATTTAGTTTCCTTTGCAAGTGACAAAATACACGTTTTTTGCGACATATGCGGCCGTATCTTTTTTTTTTCGATATTTAGAAATTTGATTTTTTGAAGGACTGCAGATGTGAGTATATGGTTTTAATTTAAACTCGATAGCTCCACGCGCTCTTGAGACAAAAGGTCTTAAAAGACAGATAGACTGACAGACAGACAGACCGACGGACAACAAAGCCACTATAAGGGTTCCGTTTTTTCCTTTTGAGGTACGGAACCCTAAAAACTCTAAAAAGTACGAATTAACTTTTCTTTCGGAAGTCGTTGTTTCTATCTATAGTATAGTTTCTAATAGTTTTGTCTCTTCGTTATTTACTAACTTCCGAAATAAATTTTATATTGCATTTTTTTGTATTTTTTCATCACTGAAATCGCGGTTGCATTTTTTTTTTGTAAATAAAAAAAAAATTCTACAGCTAAAAAGTACCCCTCAGTCAAACTTAAAGTGTGCAAGTTCCATATTAAGGTACTTATAGAATTCAATCATTAAAACATTGCATGAAAATTCCAAGAATCCAAGGCACGGCTAGGATATATTATTTTAGTACGGAGTTTTTGTGCTCACCTTCCATCATCAGATTAGCTCGGTACCTGATACGGTACCATGGCTATAGCCAGAGTACATCTCATAACAATTCTAATAATCCCAAACACGGTTGGATTCACTGACAGAGTGCCGGTACCTTCCGGCTTCATCATCGGATCAGTTTGATATATCCCCTTCCCTTTTTTTCTTCAGTCAGTCATCGACAGTCTGTTCATACATGTCATGTATGAACAAAGCAATTTTACTTGTTACGACAGTTCTTATGTGAACCCATGAAGAGTTCTGTTCCATATCTTCAAAGTTCATCGTCAGACCACAACAATATTTCTATGGGACCAACTCGAAAGCATAACATTTCAATAAAAAAAAGAAAAATTCAAATCTGTCCACAAGTTTAGTGACCGAGATATATCAGTGAGCCTTATAAAAATAGTATCTTCTCTTAATCATTATACGTACAGCTAAGGAGTGAAATTCCCTGCCAGAGTCTGTGTTTCCTGATAGCTACAACCTAGGGATCTTTAAGTCAAGAGTGAATAGATTGCTTCTAGGCAAGCGTGTTCCATCGTCGGCCACATCATCGCTTACCATCAGGTGAGATAGTGGTCAAACGCGAGCCTATCCATTACAAAAAAAAAATACATTCAGCCGAACATAAAGAAGGAGGTTCTATTAGAACCTCTTTCTTTTTGAAGTTGGTTAAAACCAATTCCGGCCAGATGTTCACGGTACTATACGCTTCAATAAATAAGTTCATTTAAAATTCACAATCAAAGTATTGCTACGTTCGATTCGTTTGTGTGCTACGCCGTAGCAGCTCGTAGCGACTCGTAGCTCTACGAGGCTACGACCCATTATAGAACTACTTGTACAGAAAACATTCAAGTAAATAAAACAGTTTATTAATATAACATAACGCCTTCATTGCCGGCAAGAACAAGCAGAGTTGTATAACTGTGTTGTTGTAGTGTGTCGTAGTGCGATTCTGCCGTCCGAGGCGCCTCGGCGGCCACGACGACTATATCCATGTGGAAGATGATTTATCCATTCTGCAACGTTTTGTTGGTTCTTTGTTACTATCGTTGCCTTTCATGTCTGTTGCTTTACACAAGTTTTACCAAAGATAAAGTAAGTACGGAATGTAAATAGTAATGTAACGACACTACAGCCATGGCAAGAAATACCGGCTCCTGGCAGTTCCTACGTGTGGCACAGTCGTGCACTCCACATCACGCATACCTCGGACACTGTCTGCGCTTAATGCTCTCCTAGACAAGCACACAGATTTTGATATGTCTGCGGTAGAATGGAAGACAATACTGTCAGGATGTATGAGATGAATGTATGACTGAGTATTATCTTTATTAAATAGGTAAGAAAAGTCCTGCACGAAATATGTCTCTTATTAACACACTTACAGTCTCGTTTGTGCCGCGTGCCGATGTAGACGTGTTATTTTCGTTTTTAGGGTTCCGTAGCCAAATGGCAAAAAACGGAACCCTTATAGATTCGTCATGTCTGTCTGTCTGTCTGTCTGTCCGTCCGTATGTCACAGCCACTTTTTTCCGAAACTATAAGAGCTATACTATTGAAACTTGTTAAGTAGATGTATTCTGTGAACCGCTTTAAGATTTTCACACAAAAATAGAAAAAAAGCAATAAATTTTGGGGGTCGCCATACTTAGAACTGAAACTCAACATTTTTTTTTTCGTCATACCCATACGTGTGGGGTATCTATAGAAAGGTCTTCAAAAATGATATTGAGGTTTCCAAATTCATTTTTTTCTAAATTGAATAGTTTACGGGAGAGACACTTCCAAAGTAGTAAAATGTGTGTCCCCCCCCTGTAACTTCTAAAATAAGAGAATGATAAAACTAAAAAAAATATATGATGTACATTACTATGCAAACTACCAACGAAAATTGGTTTGAACGAGATCTAGTACGTAGTTTTTTTTTAATACGTCATAAATCTAAAAAAAATACAATATTATTAAAACATCGATCAAAGTTACAACGGACTACAAGAACTTTTATATTATGTTACTTGCTGCTACGGAACCCTCCATGGGCGAGTCCGACTCGCACTTGGCCGGTTTTATTTACATTGATTAGCGCAGCGCAAGCTGTTGCTCGTAAGCATTCGCTATGACTGACAATCTAGTGGCGAACGAGCTGTTGGCGTTCCTGCAGCAGAAGCTGGATGTGATGGACGAGGTGTCAGCAGTCCAGATCTGTGCAACGAACTTCAGCGAGGAGGACATAGCTGCTGCGAAGCTGTTGCTGTTCAGCGTGCTGAATAAGCGCGACCAGATGCCGTCCCGCAGGCGTGACGGGACAAAGAAAAGCCTGCAGGATATTATCACGCTGTTCAAGGAGACGGACCCTGACGAGGTGCCGACGTTTGTGGCCAAGGAGCTGCACAAGCTCCCTCCAGTCACCTTCAACCACGTCGATGTAACAAGCCTTTTGAAAGACATTGTCTTTCTGAGGGCCAGTCTCACGGATGTGCTGGCAAAGTTAGATGCATCTGAGAAAACCGTCGCCGATTTGCGCAAGGAATTTAATGAATTTCGCAATAACGCTGCGGAAACTAGGTCATCAGTCGATGCATCGAACGTAAATACGCGTCACGGAGCCGGCCTCGATATATTGTCGCCGAACTTCGCGTCAGCAGTTTCGTCGCCAGCGCATACGTCGATTTCTGAGGTTGCAGAGTGCTCCACACGTGCGTCCCGCAACTCCGTGCTTGTCACCGCGGCTCCTCCATGCAACGCCGCACGAGCCCCTCGCCCCGTCCCGCTGCCTGTTCTTGCAGCCCCAGCGAATCCGATCCAAAGGGATTTCGCTAGCGTCACCGCGAGCGCCCCTGGCGCTCCTAATCCGAGACCTGTGTCAAACAAGGCAAAGAACAAGGTCGAGAATGACGATGGTTTCGTTCTGGTGCAAAGGAGGAAGCGTCGAACGCAAACCAGCAAGAATCGCTGCGGCATTGCACCTACATCTCCTAGCGTGAGTCTGCGTGCCGCTCCGCCGAACACTCCAGTATACATCTCCCGCCTACATCACACTACAAGGGTGGAAGACATCGTGGAGTACGTGCGCCAAAAGACGAAGTTCGCACTGAGGGTACAACTGCTGGAGTCGCACCGTAACGTCAATTTCAAGGCGTTCGTGGTGTGAGTCCCGAACAGTTTTCTGCCCCTCGTGTTGAAGGAAGACTTTTGGCCGCAGGGCGTGGTGTTCCGTCGCTTCCGCGGACAGGTGCCACAGAACAGCACAAAGTGAATTAGTGCAGTGGAAGTGCTACTAACTAAGTCATAAGTCTTATTTACTAACAATAAACTGTATTTACTTTATATTTATGTTAGTCTGTAAGGTATGTGTCTATGGGCCAAGATGCCTGAAAATAAATGATTTATTATTATTATTATTATTATTAATTGTAATTTAAATAATTGTTCTATTTTCTAAGTACTTGTTGTTTAAAAAGTTGTTTGAATTAAATGAATAAATAAATAGATAGGTACCAAAATAGCGTTTACAATTACCTCTTTTATGTGAATAGACAGAAATAAAGGAAAAAGTAAAATATATACTCAGCCAGAAATAATGCACAAATAACAAATAATTATAATCAATACTAAACGATTTATATGAAGATGCTCCATCTAGACATCATAATTATAAAATCATAGCCACATTTTATTCTTCGTTAGTGTTCCGTACCTTAAGAGGAAGATCGGAAGCCTTAATTATAGTGCCTAATGGCGTTAGGAGTTATTTTTTTAAGTGTGGAAATCATCCAATGACTTCTCCCGCTCTGAGCAGAGTGTGGTGAGAAGTCACGTATGTTGTTCATCATCGTGTCACGTATGTTGCACATCAGCATGTCACGTATTGTCCAGGGTTAAGTTAAGGTAGATATACTGTTTTCCGTAAGCTTAGTGTTAGCACGTAGTCACGTACTACCTATGTATATTTAAACCACTTATTAAAGGAGAGAGGACAGTTGAGGACTGTAGCTGAGTACAGTTGAGTCTCAGTTCACAATTGACTCTCAAAGTAATACACGTCATGTTGTTTACTTAACCCCTCCTCATCCCCACATCGCATGGCGACCCTGCCAGTCGGCTGGACGGCGTTATAGTTCTCCGTTCGAGGGATTCGTAGCAGCAGAAGTTGACTAGGCTTCGGTGAGCTTCGCGTCACATCAGGTCACGGGCCATGGGGAGCACAACATCAAAGGAAGAAGTGGTCGTCGCTCAGGTGGCGGCGGGTCTCCTCCTGGAAGCCGCGACGGTACAGGCCTGGGTGCAAGCACCGGACAGGCCTGTCGACATAGACGTCGAGGCGGAGTGGTTCCGGGAGGCCATGTCGCAAATCTGCGACGCGGCAATGCCCCGAGTCCGTCCAGGGCGAGCTAAGCGCCAGGTGTGCTGGTGGTCGCCGGAGATTGCTGCACTGTGCAACGCATGCAGTCACGCGCGGCGCCGGTACGCCAGACACTGCAGGCGCCGCATCTGCCCGCCGGATGCGGAGGCCAGAGAGGCGGAGCTGTATGAGGGATACAGAGCGGCAAAACACCCTCCGAGCGGAAATCAAGCGGGCCAAACTGGAGGCCCGCAACGTGTGGCTGGGGTCTCTGAACGCGGACCCGTGGGGGCGCCCGTACAAAACAGTACGGGAAAAACTGCGCCCCTGGGCTCCCCCGCTGACTCAGAGTCTGCGGCCCCAGATCGTGGAGGGTGCGGTGAACGCTTTGTTCCCTGCGCGGGGGGAACACTCCCCCCCGCCCATGGCTCCGCCTTCGCCAGCGGTGTCTAACGCGGACCGCAATAGCGACGACGACGACGATGCTCCAGAGGTCCACGGTGGACGCCATCATGCGCGTGCGAGCCCTCACGACGGGGGCTGCGGTGTCCCGGGGCAGGTGTGTCGTGGCAGTGTCCTTGGACATTGCCAACGCGTTCAATTCCCTGCCCTGGAGTACGATCCGGAGGGCACTCCGGTACCACCGGGTGCCCGAATACCTCTGTCGAGTGGTCGAGGCCTATCTGTCGGATAGATTTATAGTCTACCCCGGTCACCAGGGAGACTGGAAACGTCGAGAGATGTCGTGCGGTGTTCCGCAGGGGTCGGTACTAGGGCCACCCTTGTGGAACATCGGGTACGACTACGTGCTGCGCGGCGACTTCCCTGACGGGGTCAGCGTGGTTTGCTACGCAGACGACACGCTGGTCCTAGCGCAGGGAGAGTCGTACCAGGCGGCGGTCGCTCTAGCGACACGCGGGGTTGCGATGGTCGTTGATAGGATCCAGGAGTTGGGACTCGAGGTGGCGCTTCACAAATCCGAGGCGATGTGCTTTCACGGTCACCGCTCTCGGAACGCGCCGCCATTGAGTTCCCAACTAACGGTAGGAGGAGTTCACACGGTCGACGATGAAGTACCTGGGACTCGTCCTCGACAGCCGGTGGAATTTCGTGGAGCATTTCCGACGTCTGGCTCCCAAACTCAACCGGGCTGGGGCTGCGCTCAAGCGGCTCCTGCCCAACCTTGGGGATCCAGACGCCTCCTGCCGGAGGCTCTACGCGGGGATCGTTCGGTCCATGGCCCTCTACGGGGCGCCGGTGTGGGCGCCGTCGCTGAAAAAGCAACCGGCGGCCATACTGAACGCCTGCCAGAGGGTCATGGCAATAAGGATGGTGCGGGGATACCGCACGGTCTCCCGCGACGCGGCGAGCCTTCTGGCTGGCTTACCACCGTGGGATCTGGAGGCAACAGTCCTTGCACACATGCACGATATGCGCGTGGAGATGCAACGCCGGGGTGAAAGTCCGCTGCCGCGACAGGTCACGGCATGGCGGACAGAGCTCCGGCGGGATCTCATGGTGAAGTGGCGTCAACGACTATCGCAACCCAGTGCTGGGCACGCCACAATCTTGGCGGTAAGTCCCCTCTTTGAGGCGTGGCTGGAAAGACCTCACGGCGTCCTTACCTTCCGCATGACTCAGGTACTCACCGGACATGGTTCGTTCGGGAGTTTCCTGCACCGGATTCATGCGGAAGTGACGCCCGAGTGTCGCCACTGTGCGGAACGCCCGGAGGACACGGTGGAGCACACTGTCGAGGTGTGCCCTGCTTGGGCGGAGCATCGCCGTGCCCTCGTGGGGGCGATCGGCGGCGGAGACCTCTCGCGTCGGGCCTTGGTTGAGGCCATGATCCGGAGCGAGGAGGAGTGGCAGGCGGTCGCCGACTTCTGCGAAGCAGTAATGCTCGCAAAGGAGGAGGCCGAACGCATCAGGCAACGTTGTTATCGCCGCCGCCGCCGCCGCCGCCGCCGGGATTCTGATCCTGATTTCCGGCCACCGTAGGCGCGGGCTTGCGGACAGTGAGCAATGGGTAGCTCGCTGTCCGGCCGTCCGGTAACTGTCCGGACCAAGCCCAAGTCGTCGACGGCGCGCACTGTTCCCGCGCGCCTCAAGGAGTTGTCAGCAACAGCAGGGACCCAGCCGGGTCGAAGCCTACTGGAGCCAGGGTTATCCGTAAGGGCGCTCGAGCCCCGGTATGAAGGCTAGAAGGAACGGGGTGGGTCATTTTGTCAGTAAGAGTCTGACACTATCTCCCGCTCCGCCCAAGGGCGGGGGATGTCAATGCATGATTTTTTCCCACCATAAAAAAAAAAAAAAAAAAAAAAAAAAAAAAAAAAAAAAAAAAAAAAAAAAAAAAAAAAAAAAAAAGGTGGCGGCGGGTGGTTCGAATACCGCAGCGATTACACAGGAGCAGGTGACGGCCATCCAAACGGTGCTGTTATTCATTGCTGTATGTTTGGCGCTTGTCATAGTTGGTGTGGCAGTACGGATATATAGAAGGTGTCACCACAGTTGGATCGAGGACCAGCTGAACCAGCGGGAGGTTCGCAAGACTGTGCAGATGGCCTAACCAGATATGGACGAAGTAACGTTCCCTCGTCAAGAAGTAAGTGATTAAGTGATTCTATACGTGAGCTTAAGTGTGTGTTTTGACCGAGCGGTAAATTTAGAGACAATAGTATGCATATAGTGTATTAAGTTTAAATGGAAGTGGAACTAACGTCACTGTTCGTGCAACTAAACTAAATTAAATTTGTACGTAGATACTATAAAATTTGAAGACATCGGCAAAATCGAGTTAGAGATGGCGGCGGAAAGATTTTCTTTAAAGACGGCTTGCTACCGAAAATGAATGGCGATGAGCAGGTGACTCAAGATTTGATTGATGCCATAGGTTTATATAGTTCTATGTTGGTGGAGACAGATAATGCTCTTTTAGTAAAATTCGTTCTAACCACACGGCTTACCCAGGGGGCTAGGATTCGGTTGTCTTCCAATTACGCAACAGTGGACAGTCTGTTAGCTGACATGAGAAAACATTTAATAACAGTAGAGTCGGACGTGGCTGTGCAAACCAAACTTGCTCGCGCTAGGCAAAACAATAAATCGGTCGCGGAATTAGGTGCCGAGATAGAAAAGTTGATGGTCAATTTGACTATTTCTCAAGCCGGGGAAAGTTCGGAAGCTTATAAAATTTTGCAGCCATTGAACGAAAGGTATGCGATTAGGAAGTTTGCTGACGGACTTCGTAATCAGCGTCTTACTACGGTTATTGCGACGCGGAATTTAACTTGTTTAAAAGATGCTATTAGGGTAGCGGAAGACGAGGATTGTGCTTCGTCGTCGCAAGTGTTGACGTACCAGCGCTGGCTCGCAAGACGTGGTTTTTCATCGGGCGTAAGAAATTGCGGAAATAACCATAGGCGGCAGATTGTAGAGAGTAGGCACGCGCAGCATGAAACAGCTGTCAGAGGACATGCTGCTCGAGGGCATGTCAGAGTTTTACTGACTAAAACTACACCAGTGTCCTTCAGTTGCCCTTTGCTTTCTAGGACTACGTGTTTCCTTTTCAGAAATTCCTCGCGGTTCTAGCTAGCGGGCGTCGTCCCTGGTGGGCCCCTACAGTTTGCTGACATCTCTTTGAAAAGCGCGGGGATCACTACGCGATGTTGGTGACTGGGCTCGGTCCGGTCAATTACCGGACGGCCGGACGGCTAGCTACCGATTGCTCGACGTCCGCACATCCGCCTTTACTGTGACTGGTACTCGTGGTCGTAACCTCGGCGTGGAGCGTGAGGAGGTTCGCTATCTCCTCCTATGTTTAATGCATGCCGTGGCAGCCTTGAGTTAAGGCTACGCGACATAATGTAACAGTGTTGAACCTTTAGCATGTATAATGGTGTATGCTTTTTTGGTTGTCCTTGAATAAATAAATAAATATATAAATAAATATGTAAATAATAAATAAATAAATCTCACACGCGCGCCCTCCTCCTTTACTGCTTTACAGAAAGAGGCGACCGTCTGCCATTCCTCCTCGCTCCAGACCATAGCCTGACCCAGGGCCCAGCGCGAGAGGTAGCTGCCGCCGATTGCCTCCACGAGGACACAGCTGTGCTCTGGCCAAGCGGGGCACACCTTTACCGTATGCTCCACCGTGTCTTCCGGGCAATTCACACATGGACACCCCGACGTTTCTTCCGCTTGATTCCAATGCAGGAACCTGCCGAACTTGGCATGTCCGGTGAGGACCTGCGTCATGCGGAAGGTAAAGACGGCGTGTTGCCGCTCTAGCCACTCCTCTAAGAGGAGACTTACCGCCGTGACGGTGGCGTGCCCAAATGGCGGTAGGGGTAAGAGCAGGTTTTCGAGTAAATGTGTTGAAAAATATTTTGTATCCACATAAACCAAAAACTGCCAAATACGAGTCTGACTCACGCACGACGTGTTCCATACCGTACCATTCTATAAAAACAGCAAAAAATGTATAAGAGCCCCCCTAAATATTTATTTTATTCTGTTTTTAACTACAACAGCAACAAAAAATACATCATCTGTGAAAATTTCATATGAGATACGGCCTGGTGACAGACGGACAGACGGACGGACGGCGGAGTCTTAGCAATAGGGTCCTGTTTTACACTTTGGGTACAGAACCCTAAAAATATAGTGATATTTATTACCCGACTACGGCTAAGCCAAAGGAGGGTTATAATTTTGACAGGCTATGTATGTATGTGTGTGAGTATTCATCGGATCCCTTAAAGCTCATAATCTACTCATTGAAACTCGACATATGTGATATCGTTAGAACCGTCTGAATTATCCGCTGAACATAGGCTACGTGATGTGTCACAAAACTCGATATGGCGCCATCTAGTGGACAAAATGTAATGAGTTAAAAATAAAAATGGAGATAAATACACCGTATTTCATATCATTTGTAAAGGCTTCACGGGTACTTATAAAAAAATTTCGTCAAAATTCAATGTGACGCCCTCCAGTGGACAAAAAGTTTTGTGTTGAAAAAATAAGATAAAAATGTGTTGTATCATATGAAAGAGCTTCACTTGTACATACCAAAAATATCGCCAATATTCAATATGGCGCCTTCAAGCCGGAATCTGTGTTTCCTGATAGCTACAACTTAGGAGTCTTTAAGTCTAGAGTGAATAGGTTTCTTCTAGGCAAGCGTGCTTCAACGTCGACCACATCATCGCTTACCATCAGGTGAGATGGTGGTCAAACGCAAGCCTATCAATAATAATAAAAAAAAGCAGATAAAACATATCGTGCGCAAGTAGAAATAATATAATTCTTATTTGACAATTTAGCTTTTACAAGTAAATAGTATGGAAGCACAGTGATTTAACACCAAAATTGTTTAAATAAAAAAAAGTCAAAAACTAAAACCCGACTACGTCAAAAAAATGACACTGAAAAAGTATAAAATATTTTCAGTATGCTGAAATAAACAAGGTAACTGGAAAAACAAGACCAGAAAGACCAAGCCGTAGGCACACGTTATTAAAGTGTTTCGTTTGGTACCTATAACGTGCGACTTGGGCTTTTTCTTTTGTTCTGTTCTTGTTTTTCCAGTTACATTGTTATTTCAAACCATTTCACTACATAGATCGCATACATCAGAATCATTACAGCAGCTTATAAGAGATAATCAATCTTTTGAAGTCGGGAGGTCTCAACCTCAGGAAATGGAAAACAAATGTTCCTGTGTTATTACAACACATACCGTCCGAAAACAATACTCAAGATAGTTTCAATTTCAAGCAATCAGAACAAATAAAAGACCTTGAGACTAATAATAATTTGGGAACCCAAAAAAAGACACTACAATTAGAAATGCAAAAAGAACAAACAAATACACAAATGACTAATAAAAGAACATTGTTATCAGCTATCTCAAAATTATTTGACCCTTTGGGATGGCTATCACCACTGACAACAAAGCTTAAGAGGCTGCTTTTCCACTCGCCTATCGTAGACATCGAGCATGGTATAAAAGCTTGTTACTTCATCTAACGCAATCCAACGTGATGTTTGACGAAAAGGCAACGCGAAAAAAGAGTTATAATATCTGAAAATTCTGTTGGCTGAATGCCAACAGAATTTACAGCCATTATAACTCTTTTTTAAGTAAGTCCGTGATTTACTTGAATATTTTACAAAACTTGTTCCAGGAAATACGTGTTTTTTTTTTTAAATACTTAAAAGTTTTTGAAAAACATTTTCATTATACAAGGTGCAGTTTTAAAGGTGCAAAAAAATTCAGGAGGTAATAATGTTAGTGATTCTCGACCCGAATCAATAATAAAATGAGTAGGTATTTTTTTTCTTATATATGGAAATCGGTATGTGTGAACTACCTTTTTTATAAACTCTGCTAGTCTGATACCTCCCTTATAACCGCGCTTTCACACACACAAACGCACCATTATTTAAACCGCGCTTTCACACACATACACGCAACGTAAAGCACCAATAATCTCCCGCACGACACACCCTAGCCACGCCCCCGCGCCATCGATCAATCGATCATGTTTAGTGTAACTGACGTCGCCGACGTGTGCATACACGCGCTTGCAATATTCGCCCACAGCGCCTTCGGTTAACGGTTGCGGTATCTAGTGATGAAAGATGACAGACCAATACTCCAATGTAGAGTTGGTGGAGATAGTCCGCTTGTATGCTATCAGTGGAAACATCGTAACGTCCATCTCAAAGGGTAATACTGGCTGCTACGCAAAGACTCCGCGAGTTTCGACGATTCGGCGTTCCCCGGCTTGCTGACGGTCGCGGCAACGAAGGCCTGCTTGTCGCCTTGCAGGAAAATATCCTGGAATACTTCAAGCGAGAGCCACGGGCCAGCACGCGGGATGCTGGTCTACGGTTTGGTTTCCTCACTACGGTCGGCAAGTACGTTACGTGAAAAAGTGATCACTAGTGATTAGTGCTTTCGACACTTTAAAACGAATGTGTTTGTGCTACGAAATTAAAAGAAAATCAGCAACGTCGTGCTAGACTGCTGTCTGTTTGAACAACACCTCCAGGTAACATAAGTACCTGCTTAGGTATTTATTTTATTTTATTAGTAAGTACATAAAAAGTCATTTGTAAATACGTTGTTAGCCGAATCAATTTGATTAGTGTAAATAAATTGATTTAAAAATTTTAACTACGGTAAAAATACCTACCTAACAGGCAAGATAAATCACTTAAAAACCTACCTATCTACGTAACTAGCACAAATTATCTTGAAGTGTTTTTTGTCGGTCCTCAGCCCATTAAAAAGTACGAAGGGAAATTTCACATCCACCAATTTAATCTACAAATAAAAACGAAATTATTACGGAAAACTGACCTTGAGAATGACATTACCTACAGACAGCGTCTGGTAGGTACGTTCATGTACCACTGCGTATCTAAATCTCGAGCGCGCGCGCTGCATGATACCTACGGACGGAGGCACGGACGCCTCATAAGGTTTATTGATCTCGGCCTAACATTTTATTCATCAGCTGATACGTAAGTACCTATCGACGCGACGTCAACGTGACTTTTAAAAGATTTTCACATTGTGATGATGCTTAAAAGCGAGTAATTAAATAGCGAAATTTAAGACATTAATGTACATTATGATCATCGAATTCGATCTACATCTAAGGTTAAATTATTCATTTCGTAAAATAAGTGGGCGGAGCCTCGTACAGGTTGATGCACTCACACACACAGTGACACGGCGTGCGATAAATCGCAACGGGTGATTCTGTATTTTTTTAAGAAGTTTATTTAGAGAGTTATTCTGAAAAACGGTTAAAATTAAAAAAAAATAATAACAAGTTTTACTGATTATTGACCAGGTATCGTATTTTTATATGATTATTTATGAGTTTTATTACAACCTCCTGAAATATTGTGCAGTTTTAAAACTGCACCTTGTATAGATTCTTGATAAAATTGGCTAGGCTTGTATGTTGTACTTTTTTATTTTTTTAAATTTTGAGTAAATTATGAAGTGTCAAAGTTCATGCAAAATAGCAGATTTTCAGAGGTCTTAACTGGATTAGTTTCACACAAAAGGCATGGCCCACCATTCATACAAATTTGGCCAGTAGACATAATAATATATTCAGACAACTTCAATTCATAGTTTTTGAAATAATAAACCTGTTACAGCTATTACGGGTTTAACAAAAAGTTCGAGGAAATGAGTTAAATAAATTTTAATTGTTACATTATTTTATGGTGAGATTCAAAATGGCGGATGTAGCACAGCAAATACACCAGATTATTTAATTTGTAAAAAAAAAACTTTTTTTAATAGAATAGAATAGAATAGCATGTATTCGGCACAAGGAACACAATATACCACAACATAAAAGAGTAATAAAAAAAAAGAGTATTACAAACATACAGTACAGTTGCAGTGACTGTGCCTGAACCGAAAGGGTCACCAACTCAGCAACTGCTGGGCGTCAGACACCCAGCGCTGATTTTCAGTTGGCACCCCGCAGTGACACACGGATGGTGGTAAATAAAATATACTTAAACAAATAAATATAACCTATACTTAAAATAAATAAATAAATATTGAAGCTAGTGTATTTGTGTGATAATATGCCATGGTAGTTACAAAACAATTTAATCAATCTATTTAATCTTTTTTCTATTTAATCATTTGGTTAATCATTAACGCCGGCGTTCGCGCATCCATTGTCTTTCTATTGTGTGTCTAATTATCACGACTGAAAGGCTAAAATATTAGAACTGAGTCTAAAAACATTATTTAAGTGACTTATTTATTCATCAACAAGTACTCATTCAACGTCAACATTTGTAGTATTTTATTTACATATTTTTATTTTTGTTATTTAAGTATTGGTACAAATTAAATAGTTCTTACCTACCGTCAGTAAATTCATTATTGTATGCCAGAATGCCGTCACACACAACTTCCAAAGAATGTCGTCTCATTTTTGTAATATTTAAAGCAGAATTAACACAGCGTTGCCTTCTGCTGGTCGAAATATGGTACACAGGGTTTTTTTATGGTGAGAAAAATCATCCAATGACAAGCTCCACTCTTACAGGGTCGGTGTCCATTTGTCGGATGCTGGAGTGATTAAAAAAAGTAGAAAATAGTCCGAGATAAAGCGGCCGGGGTCATTGTCGCCGGGATAGGCAAGTGCAGAGTTCATTATGAAAGCGAATACTAAAATAACTATGTCTATTAGGAATCAATTTGCGCTTAATTAAAACAACCATTGAACTTCACTCAAGAATTCCCGCCAAAAATACCGAACCATTTTGAATAGCGCGATTAATATATATTTTTAATAATATAAGCAAAATAATTATTATTATGTTTCGTACGCATTTTTATCAATGAACAAAATGCATAGTATTGATACAATAAATTCTGTTCTGTTGGATCATCAAATTGAAAATTCGATGTAATCTCAATTATTCCGACTAAAAGACTTTGTATCCATAGTCAGAAATAATTAAAAAAATTTAGAGGTGTCAAGGGACACCCGGATGGAACGAAGTTCATATATATATATATGTATATATATATATATATAAGAGAGAGAGAGAGACAGACAGAGAAACATGCGCACGCCGCACGGCTTACAATGCGCGATAAGGAACTTCGAGAAAAAATTGAGAGAATTACATTTTGACAGCACTATCGGCTTTAGCAACCTCGAAAACCATGAAAAAGACACCCATATCGAAAAAGTTGATAATTTATTGCAGCCGCCATCTTGGATTTATACATATTTTGACAGTACCATCGGTTTCAACACCCTCGAAAACCATGAAAACGACACCCATGACGGAAAATTTGATAATTTCTTGCAGCCGCCATCTTGGATTTATATTTGACAGTACCATCGGATCCAACACTCTCGAAAACCATGAAAACGACACCCATGACGGAAAATTTGATAATTTCTTGCAGCCGCCATCTTGGATTTATATTTTGACAGTACCATCGGTTTCAACACCCTCGAAAACCATGAAAACGATACCCATGACGAAAAAGTTGATAATTTCTTGCAGCCGCCATCTTGGATTTACATTTTGACAGTACTATCGGTTTCAACACCCTCGAAAACCATGAAAACGACACCCATGACGAAAAATTTGACAATTTCTTGCAGCCGCCATCTTGGATTTATATTTTGACAGTACTATCGGTTTCAACACCCTCGAAAACCATGAAAACGACACCCATGACGAA
This sequence comes from Mythimna ferrago, assembly GCA_910589285.2. NCBI lineage: Eukaryota > Metazoa > Arthropoda > Insecta > Lepidoptera > Noctuidae > Mythimna > Mythimna ferrago. The sequence goes on from CAJUUU020000012.1 coordinate 70,629, forward strand.
AAATTTGAAATTTCTTGCAGCCGCCATCTTGGATTTATAATTTGACAGTACCATCGGTTTCAACACCCTCGAAAACCATGAAAACGACACCTATGACGAAAAAGTTGATAATTTCTTGCAGCCGCCATCTTGGATTTACATTTTGACAGTAAAAGTGTCGGTACAACTTTTCGTGAGATTTTTTTCCGTCTAGCCCCCTTTCACAACGCGCAATAAGGAACTTCGTTCCAAAAAAAAACTTGAAATTCGTTGTATCTCTTGGTAGTCTGTGATTCGTTGCAGGAAACACGGAAAGACTGAATTAATGAATATACTTGGGTTCCTTCTATTTGGCAGAATCTTGATACTCCGATTTTTATTTGGCATAACTCACATGGCATAATCTTATTTAATCGAATATTTTTAAGGCATAAAAATTATTTAGCATAACTTTTGTTTGGCAGAATATTTACGTGTCCGAATTTACAATGGCATACTTTTATCTTGGCAGAATTTTGTTTCGCATAATTACCTTTGCCATAATTAATATTATGCATAATTTTGTTTAGCATAACAATTATTTAGAGATACGATTATTTGGTATGGGTGCATATTTGAACATCAAAAATTAAAATAGATGTATCTTCTTGTAAAAATTAGTGTTCAAAACATCAAAAACTTATAATATATGGAATAAAACTGATAATTTAAATAAAGTAAATTTATGCTGTCGAATGGTTAGATAACCTACGTGCAATGTATTTAAAATCGAATGGTCTGCAAAAGTGACATAGAATGTTCTAAATATAGCATGTATTGGTAGCATTTTCAATATTAAATTAAATTTGTGTCATAAAAAGTCAATACGTTGTGCTGCAAAATTTTGTGACAGAAACGAATCGCTGCGAAACCGACTTTACGCAGTCTTGTCTGCCCTACCCCTAGAGTGTAATTTAAACCCGCGTAGGCGCGGAGGGGTAGGGCGGCGCCGCCCAAACCCCGCAGCGCCGGAGCCGTGACAGAAACAATGCTTGCTGCATGTTGCATGCCTGCTTGCATGCTGCATGCCTGCTGCATGTTGCATGCCTGCTTGCATGCTGCATGCATGCTGCATGTTGCATGCCTGCTTGCATGCTACATGCATGCTGCATGCATGCTGCATGTTGCATGCCTGCTTGCATGTTGTATGCCTGTTTGCATGCTACATGCATCCAAGCCGACAATATTTTTCAAAAAAAAAAAAAAAATCAGTTCTGCCTTTTAATGACTATCGATATAAAATGTATGCCAAAAGACGATTCTGACTGTGAATTTTCTGCGATATGATGGTTCTGCTTTTTAATTATTATGGATATAAACATTATGCCTAAAGATGATTCTGACTAACAAAATTATGAGTTTTGAATGTATGACAACTGAGTGTATGCGAAATGATTTTCTGCGAAATGAAGTTTATGCTATCCGTTGTTATGCAAAACAATATTATGACGTAAAAAGTTCTGCTATAAAAGGTAGACCCTATTGTTTAATATTATTTATCCGAACTTTAACTGACGTGTTATGATTTTAATAATTATTTCTATTAATTATTAAGATTTTTAGTATAAATAATAATCTTGTCCGCGGCATTGTCAATTTTCGGCCGTATTTTGGCCACCCCCTTTATAAATTGATTTTCATAGAAGCCTTGATAATATCTACAAGATACTGTGTTTCCAAAATATCTGATGAAAAATGTGTAATAACGTCATAATCGCGTAAGAGCGGTTGTATGAAAACAGTGAAAATGTATGTCGAGATGCAGCCCCTTAAAATCATTATTCAAAACTTATTGTTACGTGACCTAAATTGGGACGATTCTTTGCCTGAAGACATACTAAGCGAATGGGTGGGTATTAAAAGACCTTCTTTGACAAATCGTTTACTGTTCAAGCAGCACGCTTGTGGAATGCGTTACCTATTGAAGTGAGACGTGCTCAAACGCTACCAACGTTTAAAAAAATGGTGAAGGAGTATTACCTTTCACTTTGATTTTTTTAATTGTTTTTCCTTCTCCTGGCTTAATTATATATTTGATTTTTATTATTATATTTTATTTGTGTATATATGTAGGTATTTGTGTTGTTATTTATTATCAATAATATTATTCTTTTTCTGTTGTTGTACACTGACAACCCTAAATCTTTCTCCTTTCTTGCAGTCCATCCAAAGGTTGTCTGTAAGAAATTGCCCTGTGCGATAAGACCGCCCATTGTACACTTATTTATTATAATGTTTGTCCTGTAGTTTTTTGTATATGTGGTGTACAATAAAGAATATATAATAATAATAATAATAATAAAAGCATCATCAACAAACTACAAGTACCACGATGGGTAAACACAAGAGAACATGTCAATATTGAATTATTCGGTTTTTGCGATTCATCTTAGAAGACATTTGCGCGTGTAATATATTTATTATGTTCGGATCAAGGGGTATGAGCAATCAAAACCAACACTGCTAGTTGGAAAGGCTAGACATGTACCAGCGAAAGAATCAGTATCATTGCCGAGATTAGAGCTGTCAGGAGCTATCTTACTAGCAAAACTAATTAATAAGGTACAGCAGTGCTTTGTTTGTCAAATTACTGACTTACTCCATGACTGTGTTATACATATCAAGCAAGAGCAAAATATTGAACTTAAATCCGTTTCTTCAAGACGGCATTCTTCGAGGCGGCGGGAGGTTCAAACATGCCAACATAGATCATCAGATGAAACATACAATAGTCCATAGCAAAAATCAGTCGTGTAACGGAAGTCCTGATTGACTAGGCCCACGTGCTAGCATTTCATGGTGGACCTCAGCTAACTTCAGCATTTATACGACAACATATTGGATTGTAGGCGAAATCAGAGCAGTTAAATTCCGAGTTCGACGTTGCGTTAAGTGTCGTCGCTACAATCCCAGCAATCAGCATCAAGTCATGGGAGATTTACCACCAGAAAGGACGAATCCGTCACGTCCTTTCCAAAATGTAGGTGTGGACTATACGGGACATGACTATATCAAGGCCAACAAGGGTCGTAGAATAAAAACCACAATTGTCGATTTTGACAAGTTTGGTAATCTACTAATATAATGGCGTCATTATGACTTTCCAATAGTCAACCACTGACACTCCATTGAAAGAAGTGACATAGAATGGTAATCTCGTACATATTGACAAATGAATATTTGACGTTTGCGGTAATCTGCTAAAACTTTGACAGTTTATTTGATCAGTGTTTTACCATTAGAACGTTATTGTGCAGTTATTGGTTTAAATATGCTCGAAATTATCATTCTACCACAATTCTATTACAAAACCAGTGACCGATCAATGATCGATCATTATGAATTAGCAGATTACAAACTTTTAGCAAAATGACAATGGGATCGTGTTGGAATGACGCATTTATAAAAATAGCAGACTTGGGGCCCTGGTAATTTGTTGTAAGTGCGCGGTGCCATACTTATAACGCTCTTTCTCATCAAAACAGTTTTACAACGCTGATTGCTTAAGGTGTTTGCGTATTGGCTACGAATTGCAACATCAAGGAACGTTGACACTTTTTCGAACAAGCTCATATTTTTTTTTTTATAATGGTGGGAAAAAAATATCTAATAACATCCCCCGCTCTTGGGCGGAGCGGGAGATAGTGTCAGACTCTTACTGACTAAAAGACCCACCCCGTTCCTTCTAGCCTTCATACCGGGGCTCGAGCGCCCTTTCGGATAACCCTGGCCCCAGTAGGCTTCGACCCGGACAAGCTCTTGTTTGTCTTCACGAAAACACTAATTTTAAAAATATAATAAAGAAGGTAAGGTCAATATTTTCAGCGATTTAAAGAAAGGCACACAGCTATCGTCAATTTTCAGACCACACATAGATCTTATACATCTTTTTTGTGCCTTAAACAGTTATAATGGATTAGGATAGGTATTTCGAAAATTGGATGAAGAAGTATGATGTAGGAAGGACCCTTATCTTTGGATGAACGCTGCCGCACGATGTGATGCTTTGGTTGTACCACTGCTCGTAACACTGGATCCCGCCTTGTGGTACTCCCTGGAACTCTGTGGCTTTAGGCTGCTCACTGAAAAGCTTCTTTGGTCCAATACGAGTCGATCACAGTGACCGAATTTTCCATCCACTTCTGTTCTTCTACGTTGTTTTATGACGTTTTATTAGCAATTATTTATTGCCATTTCCCCTCATGGGCCACCATATTATGTTTTTAGAGAACATACAGTTGCCATAAATGAATAAAACTCCCAAAAATCGCAATTACAAAATTTAATACTTTAGACGATGTGGTTACGGTTAGTTTGAAGGTACCGGCGCAAGTGAAGGAGACTAATACAATTTTGGTATTAATTAGCAAACGCCTATCAAAAATTATGTTGGCAATGATTTGTACCATTTCCTGAGTAGGCGCTTGCAGCTGCACCGGAACACTAGTTCGATATAAACATTCATTTTTACTATGTGAAGTATTTCACATGTTGGTCACACTCGCTACCTATCAACAGCCAAACATACAAATAATTATAGTGTACAGTTCAGGAACTACTCTGTCCCAAACAGCTAGTAGTTATCTTAGCTAGTAGTTATCTTCTAAGCCAGTGAGCCTCTTTCTTGGTGGAAATGAAAAAACACTCTCTATAAATAAGATGAATTAGTTTATAAGAATCCATTTCATTTTCTGTGTGGCTTGAGTTATAAATTAACATTATTTAATATTGATCTGATAATGGTTGTTATAATTTTTTCGCAATATTTTTAATTCATTCATCCATCACAATATCTAATTGTGATGTAGATTAGACGTAGTTTTACGTCTCATGTGTTTATCTATCTAAAACTGAAAATTAAAGTAAACTAGAAGGTTTAATATAAAAATGCATGTAAGTATTATTTAATTATGATATTTATTTAAAAAATTTATTTAAGAAAATACAAAAGCAAAAATATTAGTAGAGAACTGTAGACTGATGCCCAAAGATAAAATACAGAGTGATATAGACGCACGAGCACTCGCCCGTGTGACGAGCAATCATTTGCACGACGATCTGTTCGTGACGCCCTGGCGAACCGGCGGCCATTCTGAACGCCTGCCAGAGAGTCATGGCAATTCGGATGGTGCGGGGATACCGCACAATTTCCCGCGAAGCGGCGAGCCTTCTGGCTGGCCTACCACCGTGGGATCTGGAGGCAACAGTCCTTGCACACATGCACGATATGCGCGTGGAGATGCGACGCCGGGGTGAAAGTCCGCTGCCGCGACAGGTCACGGCATAACGGACAGAGCTCCGGCGGGATCTCATGGTGGAATGGCGTCAGCGACTATCGCAACCCAGTGCTGGGCACGCCACAATCATGGCGGTAAGTCCCCTCTTTGAGGCGTGGCTGGAAAGACCTCACGGCATCCTTACCTTCAGCATGACACAGGTCCTCACCGGAAATGGCAAGTTCGGGAGGTTCCTGTTCCGAATTAAAGCGGAAGAGACGCCCGGGTGTCGCCACTGTGCGGACACGGTGGAGCACACAATCGAGGTGTGCCCTACTTGGGTGGAGCATCGCTGTGCCTTCGTGGGGGTGACCGGCGGCGGAGACCTCTCGCGCCGGGCCTTGGTCGAGGCCATGGTCTGGAGCGAGGAGGAGTGGCAGGCGGTTGCCGACTTCTGCGAAGCAGTAATGCTCGCAACGGAGGAGGCCGACCGCATCAGGCAACCGCGCTCTCGCCGCCGCCAGGATTCCGATCCCGATTTCCAGCCACCGTAGGCATGGGCTTGCGGACAGTGAGCAATGGGTAGCTCACTGTCCGGCCGTCCGGTAACTGTCCGAACCAAGCCCAAGTTGTCGACGGCGCGCACTGTTCCCGCGCGCTTCAAGGAGTTGTCAGCAACAGCAGGGGCCCAGCCGGGTCGAAGACTACTGGGGCCAGGATTATCCGAAAGGGCGCTCGAGCCCCGGTATAAAGGCTTGAAGGAACAGGATGGGTTTTTTAGTCAGTAAGAGTCTGACACTATCTCCCACTCCGCCCAAGAGCGGGGGTTGTCATTGGATGATTTTTCCCATCGAAAAAAAAAAGTTATAAACTAAACTACTTATGTAAAATATTCTAAAAACAATAATAATAATAATAATAATAATAATAATAATGGAAATCTCCAGGGCCGGACGGGCTGCACAATTTCTGAATTCAGTGGTTTACAAGATCGCATGCTCGCTTGACATACTAGTTTCAGTCCGCCTTAGAGTCAGGGTCACTGCCTCAGTTCCTAACAACAGGAATAACCCACCTGCTCCATAAATCAGGTAGTACTGCGGAGCCTAAAAATTATAGACCGATCACGTGTTTGCCGACGGTCTATAAAGTTCTTACATCTATACTGAGAAGTATTTATAAAAATTTGATTATGTCGGCTTCTCAGAATGGATGTAGGAACGGGTCCCGCGGTACTAAGGAGCTGCTCCTCATTGATATGACTATTAGCCAACAGGTTCGACGTTCCCGAAAGGTTCTGTCGACACGTTGGATAGACTATAAAAAGGCCTATGACTCTGTTCCTCATACATGGCTCATGAGGGTGCTGGAATTGTATAAAATTGATACAACACTACGCACCTTTCCGATGTCGTGTATGAGGCAATGGAGTACGGTCCTCCGCTATCCAGGATGTCGAAATATCCAGAGGAATAGCGAACCTGTAAGGATCGAGCGAGGCATATTCCAGGGTGATAGTTTGAGTCCGCTTTGGTTTTGTCTAGCCTTGAATCCTCTAATCACACTGAATTCTCTAAATTCGATCTAGGCTATCGGTTGAAGAGAGGTGGTCAGGTTATATCTCACCTTCTTTACATGGATGACTTGAAGCTCTTTGCCCCCAACAATCTGCAACTGATGGAGCTACTGAAGGTAACTGAAACCTTCAGTAGCTCCATCCTGATGGCATCAGGATAGAGTTTGGTGTGGACAAATGTGTAGTCATGCATGTAAAGCGAGGGGAGGTTGTAGAGTCCGTGAGCACTCAACTCACGGATTCCATAAATCTGAGATCTCTCCAACTGAAACCTGTAAGTATTTGGGTATGTCGGAAGCTCTAGGCATCAGTATCACTGACATGAAGCAATCGTTGAAGGAGCGTTTCTTTGGACGCCTGAAAAAGGTATTCAATAGCCTTCTCTCAGGTGGAAACAAGGTGCGCGCTTTCAACGGTTGGGTCATGCCGGTATTGATGTACTCTTTCGGCGTACTCAAATGGACTCAAACGGAACTTGACGCCCTGGATAGGCGGGTCCGTACACTGCTGACTGCATACCGAATGCATCACCCACGATCGTCGGAGATGAGGCTGTATATCCCGCGGAAATGTGAGGGTCGAGGTTTCTTAAATGCTAAGACCCTACACAACCGCGAGGTATGCAGTCTCAGGGAATATTTCCTAGCTGCCGACGTGGGTATGCATCGAGATGTAGTGGCAATGGACATGGGACTTACCCCACTCTCCCTGGCTAACGAGAACTGGCGCAAACCGATAGTACTTGACACTAACGATCGCAGGGAAGTATGGAAGAGCAAGGAGCTTCACGGACGCTTCTTCCGAGCCCTTCATGGGCCCGATGTAGACCAATTGGCGTCCGTAGCCTGGCTGCGTTTCGGTGACCTCTTTGGGGAAACCAAAGGTTTTGTCTGTGCAATTATGGACGAAGTTATCATGACGAATAACTACCGGAGATTTATTGTGAAAGATGGCACGGTTGACATCTGTCGGGCATGTTACCGTCCGGGAGAATCAATCCGTCACATTATCTCTGGTTGTTCTCGTCTATCTAACGGAGAGTACTTGCATAGGCACAACCTTGTAGCCAGGATTATCCATCAGCAACTTGCTCTGAGATACTCTCTTGTGGAATCGGAAGTGCCATACTATAGGTATAAGCCCGACTCAGTTCTTGATAACGGTCATATCACTTTGTACTGGGATCGGCCCATCATCACTGACAGGACTATTGTGGCCAATAAGCCTGATATAGTGGTGGTGGACCGAAGCGAGAGGCGTGCAATGATTGTTGACATATCCGTTCCGCATGACGAGAATCTCGTAAAAGCCGAGAAAGATAAACAAATCAAGTATATTGACTTGGCTCGCGAGGTTGTCGACATGTGGGAAGTGGATTCAGCGATCATTGTACCGATAGTTGTTTCAGCCAATGGTTTAATAGCCAAGAGCCTCGACCAACACCTTAGGAGGCTCTCGTTAGGCGACAGGATCAAGGGCTTGATTCAGAAAGCAGTATTGCTGGACACGGCTCGTATAGTCAGGAGGTTCCTTTCTCTGGGGCCCTGACCGCCGGTAGCTTGGACCCTGTTCCCGATACCGGTGGGCTACTATTTTTTATATATTTAAATGTTTTTTTTTTTTATTGAATATTTAAAAATATAATTTATATGTACATATATTTAAATAAACGAAATAAAAATAATAATAAATTTATTGAGCCATTGTTACAAATTGTACCTTAAATTAAATAATCTTAACTTATTATAGGTCTGTAACTATTTGCGGGCTACAGTTATGTATTATACGGTGGTCCCCAAACTAGGCGGCGCCTGTATCTTGTATATCAAAACAAATGTCAGGTGTTGAAAATCGTAACGAAATTAAAAGTTAAGTATTCCTAAGTAACATAATTATCATCGTAGTAACAAGACATCCATTGAACAAGGCTTCGCAGTATGATGTTTTCGCTTTAAAATCGTTCGCAGTAAAGTTTTTCGATGTAACGAACCATCGCAGTAACAAAAAGTCGACTTACCAAAGCGTCGCAGTATAGAGATTTCGTTGAAAAGTTTTCGAAGAAACAAACTTCGATGATATGGCTTTCGCACTGACGTAGGTATCCCGTTAATCCTTGGTACCCACATCACTTCAAAAAATATAAAATAACATTTAATCAACAGCAAAGATGCATTAGGGTAATATTTGGACTCGACAGTTTCGACAGTTGCCAACCATATTTTGATAAATATGTTTTTATTCTACCTTGCTTATTCAGCTATCAGTACTATTTATTATTTGTTTCATCTAGAGCCAACACAACGTTGATGCCTATAAGTACCATAATTATGCAAGGCACGTATAATAGTAAACAAAATAGGTACCTAATGAAACTTTCTACACATTTTTTAGTATACTCAGAGTATTCGTTTATTTGGATACTGATTACATTTTATAATTCGTTGATTTCCTCTTGTGTAATTTCTATGTATTTGGCAACTACTTGTGTTCAAATGGATAATATGTAATTTTATATTCTTCACATTTGTTACCCATGGCAAATCATATAGGCGATCACCTAAACAATGTTTTACACATTTCCCATTTGTACCAAAATAAGTTGATGTAGATAACTTTATATATTAAAATTGTGTACAACCTGATATAGATATATTACTTAGGCCCTGCCCCACCACAACTAGTTGACTATATCGAACGATATACCACACATTAACTGCCAGGCGGGACGAAGTTCGCCGGGTCAGCTGGCTCACTAAGTTTACTCAGTATCTACCTACTTCTTCCAATGCTCTTTTTAATTAAAAGGTGTTTCGCGGACACATAACAAGCCTATAACTTTGTGATTTTACATGTAAGAATTCAAAGTTCGCATAAATCTCGGTCAGTCACGTGACCGCGTGTCTCGTCATATTACCACGCTCCGCTCAGCCGCAATTTGCCAGCTGAAGTACCTAGCACTCATCGACTTATGTTCTAGTGATAGACAAGCCCTATCATGGAAACCATTTGTCAAAATACTGAAAAGTTTTTAAAGTTCGCTGCAAAACTATTTTGGCATTATGTCGTCTAACAGAACTATTATAACATGCAACGCTAAGACAGCCTCCAGAGGATACCCCTTTCGCGACCAAAAGTTCCCAAGCGCCATGAATATAATGGCTCCTACGCGCTTCGCTCAACACAGTAATTTATTTATAATGATCAAGGTGTACACTGTACAGTCTACATCACACCCGAATCGAGTGAAGCGAGTGCTCGGCACGCCCAATCTAGCGCGTAGCACTTACATAAAATATAATATGCTAGCACTGATTTCCTAGCGCAGTGACTCGGTATGAACCAAATAATAATTTACAAAGGATGCAAAAAATGGACAATCAGATAATCCACTCAAAATACATGAAACTTACTGTTACTTACTCATTATTTATTATAAAATAATGATCTCTGCCGTTTAAAATACTCTGTGGTTGAAATGCAAATCTAAACATTTTGGCACAACGTATGATTTTCTAGTAATGGAAAAATAATATATTTATAAGTTATAGTGAAATACACACAGAAAATCTAATAACGCAAATGGTTACAGTAGAGCGAGAATAGAATAGAATAGAATAGAATAGAATAAACTTTATTGTACACCAAAAAGTAATACAGTTTAAACAAAAACTTAAATTAACGGGCACAAAGGCGGTCGAAACGAGAATAAGCTGAGCGAGCGCAGCACTATGAAATCACGGTTATTGAATGAGGCCTACCTTCACTTCACTTTAAATTATTAACCTAGTTCGGGCGGTCCACTAACAAACATGGCACATCCGAACCACGATTATTTGCACCTTTAATAATATTTTAGTTTTAGTATATCTTTAGGCAGTGAACTGTGTGAATAACCTTATTACTGTTGGCTTAATGTACCTTTTTGTAAACGTTTTTTGCAATAAATTTATTTATTTATTTATGTATCCTTTATTGTACACCAAGATAATAAATTACACATTTGAGCCTTATATTTAGAACACACAATTGGCGGCCTTATCGCATTCCGTGATCTCTTCCAGGCAACCTGGTATGGAAAGAGATTGACTTGACATAAAATGGGGTTGCACATGGTGCATTACAAAACAAGTTAAACAATTATAGATGAAGAAAAAAAAAACAAAGTACTAAACTTAACACTAAAATACATACTTAAATACATACGTACTAAATAATAATTATATTGGCAAGAAAACAAGTGACAACTACAATTAATACAGCTAAAAACGAAACAAGATTACAAGGACAAGTAATATTCCTTCACAAGTTTTTTGAATATGTGTAGTGACTGCGCATGTTTTATTGGATCTGGCAGAGCATTCCAGAGACGAGTGGTCTGGACAGTAAAGGACTTGTCCAAAAACGTGGTGGAATGCATCGGCATTTTGAGTCTCAAGTTATCTGATGACCTAAGAGATTTCGTATGCGAATCACAAAGAAATTCAAACCGTTTCTTAAGATAAAGAGGGGTGAAAGGGGAAAAGAGCACATTATACAAGAGGGATAGAATATGAGCATTCCGGCGAAGGTGGATTGGCAACCACTTGAGCTTAACACGGAACTCGGAAACATGATCATATTTGCGTAAACCAAATATGAACCTTATGCAAAAATTTTGAAGTCGCTCAAGTTTATCCAGTTGTACTTCAGTGAGATCAAGATAGTTGGCATCAGCATAATCAAGGATGGGAAGAAGAAGAGATTGAGCAAGCGCAATCTTGGTGGCAGTTGGTAGAAAATTACGCAGTCTTCGCAAAGATGAAGCAGATGCGAATAATTTACGACTAACTTCCTGTAGCTGGGCAGTCCACGAGAAATTCGTATCTATAAATATCCCCAAGTTCTTAACTTTCTCACTGATGGGAATTATGGAATTATCAAAAGAAACTTGGGGAAGAGTCGTCCAATCAATCTTAGAGACCGTCCTAGAACTGCCCACTACAATAACCTGCGTCTTTAGGGGATTCACCGTGAGTCCATACCTCTTACTCCAGTCACATATACGGGTCAGGTCACGGTTTAAGGTCATGATGGCCTCCGATAAATTTCCGAGAGGAGCTCGTGAGTAAATTTGCAGATCATCAGCATAAAGGTGGTAGGAAGAAATTAATTCATTGGAGATGGAGTTAATAAAAACTGCGAAGAGTAAAGGAGATAAAACGCCACCCTGTGGTACCCCGGCAGAAGTACTACACCAGGAAGACATGGTCTCGCCGATGCAAATACGTTGCCGGCGACCGAATAGATAACTACGAAACCAGTCAATTACCGATGGAGATATGTTAAAAGAGCAAAGAATGCCAAGCAAAATATCGAAATCCACAGTATTAAACGCATTACTGAAATCTAGTAGAGCCAAAACCGTTAGATTTCCCATTTCCATGGCTGATCTTATATCTTCAGTAATGTTAAGAAGCGCTGTAGTGGTGCTATGACCTGAACGGAAGCCGGATTGGAAGGGGTTAAGGAGATTATTTTTGGAGAGGAAGGTGCTTATTTGGTTGTGGATTAGGCGTTCAAGAACTTTAGAGAGGAATGGTAAGACAGATATTGGACGGTATTCAGAGAAGGAAGTAGGATTGGTCTTTTTTGGTAAGGGAATAATTTAAGCATCCTTTCATGAGCGTGGAAAGATACCGCTGGATCCTGAAAAATTAAAAATGTGACAGATCACAGGAAGAATAAAATCTAGCACTGGGAGTAACATTTTCCGGCTGATGCAGTCGCTTCCTACCGCATTTGAAGCTATCGATAGTATGCTCTTCTTAACATCACATGCGGAAAAATGACCGAAAATAAATGGAGAATAATTAGGAGTCGGAAGAGATGAAAGATGGTTTAATGTGTTTAACTTTATTGTCCTATCAAAATTGGACGAAGCTGAAAAATGATTATTCATTGCATCAATGTTAATATCCTTAGGAATAGTATCTTGTTGTGTTTTACCGACCCCCAATGACAGAACAGAACAGTTTGGACAGAATCATGAATGTAATGGTGATTAGCATTCCTACACACCTTATTGCAGTATTTACGGATAGACACATATCTCTCCCTGTTAGAGTCGCTGGGGTTACGCTTATATTTAGCCTTAGCCGTGGCTTTTTTATTCATTAAGGTTCTAATTTCGTCCGTCAGCCATGGTGCCGGCAAATGTTTAACCTTAACTGATCGAATTGGAGCGTGTCGATCGTATAACTCAATAAGTTTTGTGGTGAACAAATTCACTTGCTCATCCACTGAAGTCGAAGCAAACAAACTCGACCAGTCTATATTGCTGGCATCCTCACACAGACTGTCAATGTTCATACCACCAAAATTGCGTTGCATCAGAATTTTGGCTTTAGCCTTAGGTGGGCGAATTTTATAGGAGAGAAAAATCAGATCGTGATAAGAAAAGGCATCAGCTAAGCATTGGCCATGCTTAGCTACGCGATCAGGAGACGAGACCAGAATTAAGTCGAGAAGTGAAGGTGTAGAATTTGGAAAATGATGAGTAGCACTTAGTGGCAGAATGGAAAGATTACTAGAAATTGAAATATTAGTCAGCGAAGAAGAACGATGGTCTTTCTTAAGAAGGCATGTATTAAAATCACCCATAATTATGCTATGACTGTAAGAAGGGATCAGAATTTCAAGGAGTTTTTCGAAAGATGAAAAGAAATTTATGCGTAAAGAGGGGCAGTAATAGACGCCAAGAAGTAACTTAGAATGATTGAGTTCGACCTCGAGAAAAAGATGTTCACCAGCATTTGATGGCGGTGGCTGCGCTGACACATTCACAATAGAGAAAGGAATATATGCGCGGATATATATGGCAACACCACCACCACCACCAACCGCCCGGTCATTTCTTACGAGAACGAATCCAGGAAGAGAGTAACTAGTAGAAGGGAGACAAGGTTTGAGCCATGATTCGGAAATAAGAATAGCATGAATGTTTTTACAGTCAAAACTAGCCAGCATATCATAGAAATGAGCCGGAATACTCTGGGCATTAATGTGTATGACGTTAAAATTCTTAGGCACATCAGAAAACTGCGCAGTCAGACTGTCCGCAAGAGAAGGAATACTTACATAACTATCATCGCTACTTGTAAAAGAAATAAAACTGTTATCATCGCTGCTGTCATGAATAGACATAAGTATTTACCGGTTACAATAATTTAAACATATATATTAAAACTATAAATAAAATACCTTAAAACAATAACAAGTCACCTGCCGGAATGCGTTATAAAATCATTTAAAACAAAAAAAAATAGAAAATAAACTTAATCTGTAATGAAGTAATGAAGTCCGGGTAGCAATGACTGGTAGAAAAGTGGTGGCTTAAAAAACTTAGTATACAAGAAGAGAAAAAAAAAAAACACTATTGATAATTTATGACACTAGAGTGACATTGACAAGTGTGAGTTGACTGCAAAATGTCATAACAAATTCTCAAAATACTCACAAAATTGTTGAAAATAGTATGAAAGGCAAAAACAAAAATATATTACCCGGACCTTCAACAAGACAACACAAGAGAGGATATTATTTCTTCAGAGCAGCAACGCGCTTCAACCTTGCGGTCTTCGCAGCAGTAGCAGTCGGAACAGAGTCAAGCACCGTCGATTTAGGTTCAGGCTCACTGGGAATCGGCACAATCTTATCCAGCTCGGCGAGGGACTCAACTCGATGTCGTGTGTCGTTAGGACCAAGGACAAATACACAGCCCGCCTTAGTCCAGCTCTTGGACACGCCGCATCTTTCTCTCGCAGCCAAGAACACGTCATGACGTCCCTTAGTGAGGAACTCGGACATGGTGATGCCTGAACCCCGAAGTTTGGCCTTGGAATACCAAATCTTATCCCGGATAGCAAGACTACTAACCTTGAATAAAATAGGCCTAGTTTTGTTAGCAGCTGCACGTCCCATCCTGTGACAACGGCTGATGTCAGCAGCAGTGAAATCACTCAGCTGTAATTTAGTGCAGACCATCTTAGTGATAACCTTGGTGGTGTCTTCCTTCTGCTCCTCTTCCACACCGTGCAAAAGCAAGATCTTCCTCCGCCCTCGCATCTCAATTTGGTCGACAGTACGAGCAAGTAATTCCACCTGTCGCTGTAGGCTGTTGAGAGCTTGCGTGATGAAGGCACGGAACGTTTGGAACTCTGCAGCCAGGCTAGGAACTGTGATAGGTGAAGAAGGAGTCTTGTGCAATTCCTCTTCGAAAACATTCATCCTAGTTTGAAACAGCTCCTTCAGTTCACTTAATGTGCTTGATAGAGAATCCATTGTTATGAGATGTAGATATAAGTTAAAAATAAATAGGTATTGTAAGGAGATAACGCTTTACCAGCAGGTACCAATTTTACTTCGCGCCGAATCCGAAATGCAATTTTATTATTTTACATGTAGGTAATACTTCCTTCTTAGATAAATACGCGAAGTTTAGATGTTTAAAAAATATAAAGCTAAAAACCCTTGTATCCAGACCCAATTTGTCGAACTGTCACTTATTTTCTTCGCGGGTAAAAGGACGCGAGCAAAACTTTTTCTTCTATCTAATTATTCTTTTAAAATTCATAAAATAGTAATTTTTTTTGCAAATTAACAAAACCCCAAGTAATACCATCTAATTATTCACTAAAAATACATGAAATAGTACCTTTTTTTAGCAAAATTAACGAAATTCAAAGTGACATCACAAAGTGTATTGTACAGTAACGGATTTCAACGCTGAAGCCTGTCGAAGCCTTGAATCTACAATCACACAGGACGAAGAACGCCAGGATAAACACATCAAAGGAATAGAATCTTACCCAACATCCAGACAAGTTGGATGTACCCCCTGGAGACTTTCCACGGCTCAAGGCGTGAGAAAAGCCACCTGAAACGGTCACTGAGGACGCGATCCTCACTGTGCCTGTTCCAAGCACTAGGTGATCATAGTGAATACTGCAGTTACTTTAAGACTTATGAGTCGAAACCTTGTTCAATCTCAATCAGGGTACGAGATACCATTAGCGACGTCATATTCACGCGCTAAACTGATTGCAATATACCAGACAGTACGCGATACTCTTAGCGACGTAATTTTCATGTTGCTACTCTGGTATGGATCTGTCATAACAGGTGAGTTCCATTCCATTATAATCCAAAGAACGAAAATAGGAAAAAGACTAAGGTCGACGTGCTCCTACTTTATCAGTACTTATAAAGGCCTCGAGAAGGCTAAGTTCTAAATTACCCATCTGTATGACAACAAAACAGTGCACCACCTATGTGTAGATCGCTTCTAAACACTTAACTCTTAGGGAATACGAGATATTCCAAACCAATATGAGGTGGTAAGCTGCACACTGTCCGTTAATTAAATCATAAACTTTTCTAAGCATAAAATGCTAATGAATACGAGATATTCAAATTATCATAAGTTATTCCGCTGTACCTAGCTGGATTGCCGACAGGCACCTATCTGCATCCAGTTGTTGGACTAGAAGCCAACCCAAAACCATTGAGAGAAGGCAGAATTATTGATACCTTTACCAAGTATGTCTGCAACTCTGATGGAAAACACCGCCACAGAGTGAATACGTTAAGTGCAAGATGCTCGTAGTGTACCAGCCCTCACCGTTATGAGTTAATTGTCAAATTAGCTATGATATAAGAACATGACTGAGAACAAAAGCTACATGTGGTGTAGCGGAAACCTGTCACCCATGTATCATGCCTGTACCACACTGATAGCAAATAAATATACCTGAATCAGATCAATTATCAAAACTGAGTTAATTAAACAGTACTAATAACCTATTCTATAGAAAATAATATTTTCTTTACGGCTATGTTATGCACTGACTGCAGAGAATGTGATGCTGACAATAATACTACTTAAGCACTAAGTAACTTAATTACTTCATCAACAACTCACAAAGGATATGC
This sequence comes from Mythimna ferrago, assembly GCA_910589285.2. Classification (NCBI taxonomy): domain Eukaryota; kingdom Metazoa; phylum Arthropoda; class Insecta; order Lepidoptera; family Noctuidae; genus Mythimna; species Mythimna ferrago. The sequence goes on from CAJUUU020000012.1 coordinate 87,408, forward strand.
TTACTAATAACAAATAACATTTTACAATAATAAATATAATTAAGCGACAGGCACATTACTCCAGACAAAAATACCTATGGAAAATGATATAACTTATATGAATTGAATCTATAGATACAGCATATCACTCCACACATTTAGTATTAACCTTATGATAAAAAACTTGCTCAAAGAGCATGTAAGTTGACCTCTTAAGGTACCAAAAACTTAGAAAATTGCGGGTTAAGTCCTCTGTGGACACCAACAGCAGTCCTGAGTAAAATTATAAGCTCCCAAATTTTCAATATTATAATAATACTCAACACCCCAGCACCTTAGAATACTTGATGTATGACACCAATACTACTACTGGTTTAGTTGACTATTGTGCTAAGCGGTTTAATTCATTAAACCCCAAGCAAGCGCCGGCGTTCTCGCATCTCTTGTCTTACCATTGTGTCTCAGGTTGATGGTATCTGAAAGGTTAAGGAAGCTACCATTGATTTTAAGAAGGAACCACTTACTGTTGGAAACAGAAGTGTATACTCCCCAACTGTATATTAGTGTGGGTAGATTGGTGGACAAAACCACCTGCTCCATTTACCCATAATTACATAAGGGAGTAAGTCAGCGACAAGCTCATAATGGAATACAACAACTAAATATTGAAATACCTTGATATACTTTTAAATAGTTGTTAGAACAAAATGAATAACTTAATGTTTAAACCACTCATTAAAGTGAAAACTCATTATAAATGAATAACAATTAAACTGCTATATATTTGACTACCTAAACACAAAATCTTTTGTAAATATGTGGTTGGTGCTCCTAATAAATAAATAAATAGATACCCTATCAACATTTAATGTTGAAATAAATAAGGAAAATCTTGTTGCAAGGAATTAGAAATAACAAAATTCAGATTCAATTTGATCTGCACCTGTATAATATCTTCAGTAGTAATTGTCATAAATTTACAATATCTTCTGTGGTTAAAACAAGGAAGACAATTATCCTATTATCAATAATATTATGTTGTTCTTAGAACAACCTTCATATGACTAGACAACTAACTCGGTCACAGAAACATTACTTCAGATGCACTCTCTATATAAGAACTCTGTTACCTAAAACACCAAAACTACTTCAATCACCATGACTCACTTCTATGGCTATCAAACAAACTTTATAAATGAATACTCAGCCTAACAAAAAATTTCAAGATTACAGAGAAACATAATATGAATACCACTTTGCAGTGCACAGGACTCCAGAACATAAAAATTAAACATGATAGTAGATAAACAATCCACAACTAAGTAAATCAAATGTCACATTTCATGTCGGATTTTTCAGACATTCCCAAGCATGTAATGGAATACTGACCAACTTGAAAACAAAATGTTTCACCAAAACATGGTATGATATTATGCCTGTATGCCTATATGTAAATCACATAATGTTCAAATTATGGTCTTTCTTTTATTATTGTTTACTTTGTCAGTGTCACTGTCAAACGTTGCCGGAAATGCAATAGACAACCTAGACTAACTCTTGTCTATGGTGCAAGTGTGTAACACACATAGACCATACATACACCAAATATGTGGGCCACAACTAGTTTTGTTTGTTTGATACTTACTTTTAATTTATTTTGTGTCTATTGAGCTAGAACAAACATATTTAATTTCCTCATTACCCTCATCTGTGTGGGACTGAATGGTTGGAAATGTACTTGAGGCAATGAATTATCACATCCGAATTACTAAAACAAATCTAAACTTACCAATACACAAGTAAAATGGCATTTCCAAGAAACAAAAAGAGGGGGGGGGGGGGGAGAAAATGCATCCTGGGGACTACCCAGTACAACAAGATCAGACTCGTCAAGATCTCGTGCAAGATCAGTGACCTTACAACTTCCTTAGGTACCTAGGACCTAGTAGAAGGCTAGGTTAGTTCTATCACACATAAACTCCTCCACACTGTGTCATAAAAACACTAATGACAAAGGGGAAACAATCGTATTGACTTCCATTTTGGGAGGCATAAAATTGCCTTCACAGCTATTAAATATTTTTATAGGTACATATAATTGATCCATAAGCACATACCTACAGGTATAAGCTTACATACAAGTATATACCCATACATGCTGAAGCGAATGTAGGCACACTAACTGTACCATACAGTAGAAAATAAATAATAGTAACAATAAAACTGGTAAGCTATACTTTTATACCAGTCACTACAATGTCAACACAAATATAACTTAGTCATGAATAGACCCCTCATCTTTAAATGAAAACGATGAATGAGTTGCAATGTATTGTACAATACATGTAGATACCTAATTGCATTGCCTAGTGTAAGACAAGGCTAAATGTATGACGAATGTAATGTAGTCACTTTCTGTGACATTCGATTCTACTATAATATTCCCCAATTAGGGGTATTTTCTCTTTCCAGAACATGAAAAAGTCATAGCCTCTTTCCTGTCTCACATTATAGAAGAAACTTGAGGAAACTAACAACAAATTGACTGCCACAAAACAACCCTAACAACTAAACAGCTCAGCACACTCAAATAGTAAAACATCACTATGGCATGATAAAATAACTAATAAGATTATTATATTTCAATAGACCTCAACAAATCGTCGTTGTGCTAAAACGGAACAGCACTAATATAAAACCAAGTAACTCTTTACCCGATTTAATTTAATAGTAAAGATCTTGTAATACAGCCGATATCAACGGCCAGATATAACGATGATTGTACAAATAACCAAGTAGTAAAGTACCCAATAGTAATTATAATAATATTCTTAAAAGCTAACTGGTAATTCATAAGTGATTATTTACATTAAGAATAATCCAATTAATTACAATACATGTCTCACATCGTGATACTATAACTGCCCTCGTAAAAGATAACATGGTTCTCATATAAATCAGTTACCAATGAACCAAACATACTTTTACAACTCGAGGACACTTCCCACACAATAACTTAACAAACAAAAGGATAGTTTAGACAACATCTTAGGAGCCTCTCCCAACGCAACAAAATTAACTCATGCCTTACTATAAAAGAGAACCGCATTTGAGTTGATAATACCATAGCGTAACAATTAATTATTGCAGCAAACTCTAAACATCTACCTACATGTAAAATAATAAAATTGCATTTCGGATTCGGCGCTCATAAAATTAGAATCAAGACTTCGCTTAACAGGTAAGCTCGTTTGATTCCCAATTACAAACTATTAAAATATTGCATAAATAATACTAAATTATTATTCTATTAAATTAAATTTTAAAATAAGAACTACTTTACTTTGTGTTACTGTGACAACTACCCACGCAAAAAAAAAAAAATATTATTATTATAAGGTTGTTCTTCTCGAGAAGTTAATCTCTGAAAGCACTGGTCCGATTACCCCCTTTTTTATTATTTTCACAGAAACCCGCTTCAATCCCGACTGATACAGGCCACACTTTATGTACGCGGGCGAAGCCGCGGGCAAAAGCTAGCAGGCAATAAATGTCGGACTATCTGTTAAAAGGCAATCCATATAATATTAATTTACCCAATTTTAATTTCAGTTAGTGTCAATAACATAAACTGTTCCTTTTAGTTGCATTTAGATTATTTCCAAATAAAAGTATCACTGGTCTCCTCATTAACTCAATAAGTAAACTCAGAATGCAGGTTCTGGGTAACAACGACTCCTGATTTGTTTGCTACGGTTATTCAACAACGACCCAAAACCTGTCCCTAATCCACCTGAACACAGCTCGAGTTGTCCTCGAACAACTCCAGGGTACAGCCCTGGCTAGGCACGTGTGATATGGCAATACCTCCAGAGTGTAGCCCTTTTTTTTATGGTGGGAAAAAATCAAGCATTGACATCCCCCGCTCTTGGGCGGATCGGGAGATAGTGTCAGACTCTTACTGACTAAAAGATCCACCCTGTTCCTTCTAGCCTTCATACCGGGGCTCAAGCGCCCTTTCGGATAACCCTGGCCCCAGTAGGCTTCGACCCGGCTGGGTCCCTGCTGTTGCTGACAACTCCTTGAGGCGCGCGGGAACAGTGCGCGCCGTCGGCGACTTGGGCTTGGTCCGGACAGTTACCGGACGGCCGGACAGCGAGCTACCCATTGTTCACTGTCCGCAAGCCCGCGCCTACGGTGGCCGGAAATCGGGATCAGAATCCCGGCGGCGGCGGCGGCGGCGATAACGCCGTTGCCTGATGGGTTCGGCCTCCTCCTTTGCGAGCATTACTGCTTCGCAGAAGTCGGTGACCGCCTGCCACTCCTCCTCGCTCCGGACCATGGCCTCAACCAAGGCCCGGCGCGAGAGGTCTCCACCGCCGATCGCCCCCACGAGGGCACGGCGATGCTCCGTCCAAGCAGGGCACACCTCGACTGTGTGCTCCACCGTGTCGTCACTTCCGCACGAATCCGGTGCAAGAAACTCCCGAACGAACCATGTCCGGTGAGGACCTGCGTCATGCGAAAGGTAAGGACGCCGTGAGGTCTTTCCAGCCACGCCTCAACGAGGGGACTTACCGCCATGATTGTGGCGTGCCCAGCACTGGGCTGCGATAGTCGCTGACGCCATTTTACCATGAGATCCCGCCGGAAGAGTGTAGCCCTGGCAAGGCACGTGTGATGTGGTGGTACCTCTAGCGTGTAGCCCTGGCAAGGCACGTGTGATGTGGTGGTACCTCCAGGGTGTAGCCCTGGCAAGGTACGTGTGGTGTGGTAGTACCTCCAGGGTGTAGCCCTGGCAAGGTACGCGTGGTGTGGTAGTACCTCCAGGGTGTAGCCCTGGCAAGGTACGTGTGGTGTGGTAGTACCTCCAGGGTGTAGCCCTGGCAAGGTACGCGTGGTGTGGTAGTACCTCCAGGGTGTAACCCTGGCAAGATACTTTTAGTGTCGTAGTACCACCAGAGTGTCAGAAGAAACTCATATTGAATAAGCTGAGTACACCATTTCAAACTACACATCACTTTGCCAGCTTAGATAAAATAGTATAGCTTATCCCAAAAAAAATTGTATCGGTGCCTACATAGGTGACGTAAGTACTTTCAAAGCAAAAGTAGAAGATGCAAAGTTAGGGAAAAAAAATCACTTGTGGGCGGGATAAACGAATGCATTTAAATAAACGGTTCGTTTATCCCACTTCTGTATTGTTATCTTATATGTGTTATCTTTAGAGAAAGATGTCAATCTTTCTCTAAAGATAACACACAGGTACACTAAATAACTTTCTTAGTCATAAGAAAGTTATTTAGTGTACCTACGGGGTTCCTTAACAGGTTATTTAAATAAAACGACCAAAACGGGTACCAAACCCTTTGTACTTTTGCCTTGACAGCACACACATATTACAAATATCATCAAACAATAACAGTAGGAATAAATAAATTATATACTAGCACTTACTGAGATGTTGCTTGCTCCGAAAAGAGAGACATGACAGCGTGGTGCGCCCTTTTATAATGTCTTGTAACTGTCAAAAGCGCCGCGCTGTCAAGTCGCAGTTCGTTCCAGTTGTCAGTACAAAAAATTCATTTAATGTTGCTAATACAGAAAATAATCATAGTGTATGAACATTATCATAAGAATCGCTAACACGTGTAATTATGATGTTCAATAACTCGACATAGGCCACAGCGAATACAATGCACTCATGTACCTTGGACTGCTCCGGCGACCGTTGAGTTTCCACCTTCGATTGTCCACAAGCTAGCTTCAGGGTTTCACGTTTAGAGGGCTGTTCACACGCGAAAATAGGGAATGATTCGATTTCCCATAGGATTTCGACCGATTTAAAACGATGCGCGTGCGTCTTGCTTTTACTCACACGTTCTGTTCCTTCGCCCCTATCAAAACGAGTACATGTGTGCAATGACAGCTAGTTATAATGCCTCCGGTGTTGCCATCTTGCGAAAAAATTGAACATCGATACATTATGACTTTGATCTTTTGCATTAGAAAAACTTTACTGTAACGGAACATAATTTAAGACAATAAGACCTATGGTTCGAGTAATTATATGGCACTCACGTCATGTAATAAACATAGAGTTGTAATCTACAGTGATCAAACGGGTTTTGGTTTGCAACGGCTTCTACAGTGTGCTCTCGGAGAATCCATTGATGTGATGTCAATAATCAAGTCAGACGCCCCCCTAACAGAATTTTTACGTACGTGTATCACCTGTAAAGATTTTACGAAGTCTGACTATTATAAATAAGTATATTATAATTATGGGAGGCTCTCAAGATGACAATTCATTGCATGTTCAGTCTTCTTTGTACTGGTTTTTAAGTCAAATGCAACATACTAATGTTTTAGTAAGTAAGATTTATAATAGTAGATACCTAAATGTAAATAAGTTTAATGATTTATTCAGGTTAATATGTTATGTGTATGACTTTGACAACTCAGCATACTTGCCCTTAGGTCCTTTTGATAATAACACACGCATCAAATATTGTCTGACTGTAATTGTTTGAAACTGACACCAATGATTGATAAATCGGTTCAAACTGACCATACTGTAAATAAAACCAACTCAAGAAATATTAGCACACAAACAGATATTGAGAGAGATTCTACGCTCTCAAGTACAAACAATTTTTTTTGTGATGAACGAAAAGAATAATGAAGACAGTACTTTTGATAAAAATAAATGTTTGTCAAATCTTAATATCATTCATCAAAACTTATGTGGAATCATTAATAAAAAAGATGAATTCGAGCTTTAAGTCAAAAATTACTGTACTACTTTACATTACTTATGTATCAGTGAACATTTTCTTAATGAAACATTAGCTTCACTCATAAATTTTTCCGATTATGTACTGGTTCCACATAACACAAGAATTAATAAAAAGAGATGTGGTACTTTGATTCTGGTTCGAAAAGACATCGAATGTGAAATAAACTGTATGAAAGAGATGGCTTTGAAATCTGTGGTGTAAGAGATGTAAATACAGGAGTATATATTTTTTGTTGCTATCGAAGTCCATATGAGAATAATATTGACATTTTTATGAATAGATTGGATAAATTACTGGAACAATTTTTTGATAAAATCTGTGTAATATGTGGTGATTTCAATATCGATTTGTTTCTCGATAACAATAAGAAAAATGATTTTGTAAACTTACTAAATTGTTATAACTTCAGAGCTATTGTTAATACGGCCAGTTATGTTCGTAATGACTCAAACTCCTGTATTGACAATGTGTTAACAAATGTGAATGACGACTGTGTTCTAGAGTGCGTAGTAGACTTTAATGGAATTGGGGATGGACACGCTGGTTTAGTATGTACCTCTGTCCATAAAAATGCTCTTCGCAAGGCATCTACTAATGATGTTACTTACGTCTTCAGGCGCCTATTTAATGATAAAAATAAAATAAATTTTCAAAATCAATTAATGATAAATGACTGGAAAGATTTGGGAATAAATAGTTTCTTAAATAAGTTCAATAAAATATTCTATCAATGTTTTAACCAGTCACCGTTCGGTCACCGTGCGCAGTGCATGTCACGTGCTATCGGGCTCAATGTCGACGGATATAGTAAAATGTAATACATGTAATATAGTTATTAGTGAAGTTCTGGCTTTTATACAGAACCAAGTGGATGTAATGAACGAAGAAAGCATCATTAGACTGGGCGCAACAGCGTTCTCGTCTGATGAAATAGTGATTGCAAAGGACTTGCTATATCAGTCAGTGCAAACAAAGGAGAAGAAGGTGAAAAGAAAAGGGAAAGCAGAGGGGAAAGTATAGCGTGACCTTGAGGATTTCATATCACTCATAAAATGTACTGCAGCGGATTAAATTCCGATTTTTGTTGCTCGGGAGCTAAGAAAATTGCCGCCGGTCACTTTCGACCATATTGATGTCACAAGACTGCTAAAAGACATCATAACACTAAAAGATCAACTTGAGGTAATACGGGAGGAGTATGCGACCGTTGAACAGGTAAATAAATTGAGTATGGAGTTGCTTAACCTGAAGCAGGCATCATTGGTGGATGGCTATCAGCAAGACAATTATGTAAACATCAACAGAGGAACGCAAAACCTATTACGGTTCGATAATTTTGATTTAAATAGTGGTCCCATTGGTATAATGAATTTGTCGAAAGAAATCATAACTACACCAGAACGGGTAAATACAAAAACAGCTGTTTGCAAAACGTCACTAGCCTACAAAAAAGCGCAAAGTCATGATAACTACGTAAGAAGCATGTCCTTGTCGCACGCAAACCCTCAGATGCCTTCCGTCCTTGTCGTGCAAAACCCGACATCGAGCCGAACGGACGAACGCAAGCGCGCTGAGACCCCTACTGCGGCTACGTCACCAGTGTTAACGATCAAATCACCTGCGTCTGCGGAGCAGATGAATGATAGTGAGCGACGTACTTACTCGCAAATAGCACAGGAGGGTGGTATTTTTAAAAAAAACACAGGGACGATGAGTGGAACATTGTGCAGAGTAAACGATATAGAAATTGTTTCATAGGAGCGCAGGGGAAGGTGACGGATCCTTCGGGTAAATTTAAGGCCGCAGATAGCAAAATACCGCTGTTTGTAAACAATGTGGATAGTGAGTCATCAGTCAAAGACATCGCCGACGATGTATTAAGTAAGACGAGCGTTGTAGTGCAGTTAACTGAGATAAAAATGAAACGACCAAGAGGTTATAAGGCGTTTAAAATATTTGTTCCTAGACATAAGCTAGGAATATTCCTGGACAAACAGCTGTGGCCCAAAGTATTTCCTTCCGTCGCTTTATTAATTTTAAGGTGCAAAAAATGCATAGTAGTCCTTCTACAGTAGGGGTGACTAAGGCTGAGATTGAGGCAATTAGAAAAAGTAATCAAGTAAGTTATGGCTAGTACTGCAATTAATCAGATTATCAAAATGGTTAGCTTCAATTGTAAATCGGCAGTGAGGTCAGTGGAGGGGATTCGTGAACTATGTAAAACTGCTCACGTTATTGCTCTACAAGAAACTTGGCTATTGCCTCATGACACTGCCTTCATTAGTTCGATTGACAACAACTTCGAGTATACCAGTAAGTCTGCGGTAGATACCTCGGCCGGAGTGCTGCGTGGTCGCCCCTATGGTGGAGAGGCGATAATGTGGAGAAAGAGAGTGTTTTCTTCCGTTTCGGTAGTGCCGTGCAATAGTGTGCGGCTGTCAGCTGTTAAGGTACGTGTGTGTGAACGTAGTTCATTAGTGTGTTCGGTTTACATGCCAACAGACAGTGCGGATAATTTGTTAGAATTCACAGAAGTTCTGAGTGAAATAAACGCAGTGATTGAGAGTTTTCTTGGTGATTTCAACGCTCACCCAAATGAGTTATTCTATAAGGAATTAACTAATTTTTGTATGGAGCGGAGCTGGCTCTGTGCGGACATGGTGAAGTTAAATATGTTAATAAATAATAATAATAATAATAATCTCTTTATTTGTACATTAAACACACACAGTAACAATATATAATGACATGAACAGATACAATAGTTGTACAAACACTGATCATTGGAAATAAAATGAACATTTGACTCCTAAACTAAGTAAAATAAATACTTGTATTTCAGGAGCCAGTTCCTCCTTGGAGATGATCAAAAGTAGGATGTTTGGTACAATTACTATAGCCTTTATATAGACGTGTAACAGTATGAAGTGATAGTTATGCGATGATTGTTAATAATGATTCGGTATAATCATAAGACAGTTCTTGCAACCACTTAGATAACTTAGTCTTTAGTGTATATCTATTTAATGTATAAATATTGATCAGATGGTGAATCTTATTATAAATGCGAGCGCTTAGAATAACGAATTGACGACCTGCGAAAGCGGTCCTGCAATGTAGGGAGTCACTGACCGGAAAACCTCGACGTCTGAGAAGGATGCTTGTGTCTAGTGGCAGCACGGAATGGCGGCGTAAGACTATACGCAAGATAAACAGTTGCCGCACGGTGAGGACTTGGGATTCCGAGTACAGCTGGGTAGTTGGGTAATCTCTTCGCTTAAAATGCATAACCTTAAGAATCGCCCTTTATGCACGCTCTGCTTGAAGCAGAAGGCTTTTATGGGTGCCTCCCCATACAGGAATGCAGTACATGAGGATAGATGCACATAAGCTTTGGTAAACTAAGGACAAGGTTGCAGGATCAGCAGCATGTCTCAGTTCTTTGAACAGATAGATAAGCTTCCTTGTCCTCGAGCATAAAGCCTCAATATGCGGACGCCACGAAAGATTTGCATCGATGTACACCCCCAGGTATTTGATACTTGGGACTAAAGAGAGTGTCAGACAGTGACAAGAAGCATTGAGACCTGAGCAAGAGTGGGCTTTTACTGCACTGGATTCAACTGGTGTGGGGACTGAACTGCACAACGAGAAGCGTATTAGCTTAGTTTTGTCGATGTTAAGAGTCAGCAAGTTAGCTGAGAGCCATTCAGTCACAAGGCGGAGGGAATGTTCTGTTCTATCTTTAGCTTTGTTCCAGTCAGTATCATAAACAACAAGTGCGGTGTCGTCTGCATAGGTAAATATTTCACAGTTAGGGATGGACATTTTGCACAAGTCGTTTATGTATATTAGGAACAAGGTTGGACCCAATATACTTCCCTGCGGAACTCCGAAACTGATACACTCATCTTCACTGACCAAAGAATTAATTTTTACGCGTTGAGTTCTATTACTTAAATAATCAGTGAAGATTTACAACGAAAGCCTGCGGATCCCCAAGTTTTCTAGCTTCGAAAGCAGCCGAGGCAGAGTCGAGGAAGACCCCGTAGCACTTAAGAGCACGGCGACAGATGAATTTTTCATACAAACGTAATACCACGCTCATTTGCAATTGGAGTATATTTCCAACATATTATGATGTTATTCGGTTATAGACGATACTTATCTAGGTTCCTACATCTTTCTTTTTAAAAAAAACTTGCCTAAAACGAAATTAAAGCGAATTATAATTCGCACTTTTTTACAACGTAAATGGCATGTTTTCATTTGGCTTTTCCTGTATTAAAAATAACAAAATGTCCAATATTCTCAATGTAGGAACACAGATTATATTATCAATTTACAAATGATAGAAAACAAATTGGAAAAACATTAAGTTTTCATTCATCATTTTTGGTATTACGAAACACGTCCAATTTATCGCAAATTTCCAAGAGTTACTAGTGCTATCGCGGCAAGCGGGATGTCAGTGTCATTGTGTGCGTGCTGTCATTACTTCAGTTGCGTTCATAGGTCGAGTTATAAATTTTATTGTAATATTTTTGACACTATTGACTTAAATAAAATAGTACGTAAACATTTAAAGTTTAATAAAAGGAATACAGAACTCTTGAGGACATGTCAGACTTTAGCTGACTAAAAGCGCCGTCAAAAACCCCTTAAAAAAAAGAGTAAAAAAAAAAGCGCCGTTGACGATTTGGGTTCGGTCCAGATGGTTACCGGATGGCTGGACGGCGATTCCAAGCCCAGGGTGGCTAGAAATCTGGGTCGAGATCCTGGCTGCTGGGGCGTCAGGGTATTCCCTCGTCCATGCGGCCGCCTTCTTCGCTAGCATTACTGTTTCGCAAAAGAGGGCTCGGCGCGAGAGGTCGTTGCCACCGATGGCCCCCATGAGAACGCGGCGGTGTTCCGCCTAAACGGGGCACATATGTACATCTCCACCGTATGCTCCACCGTATCCTTCAGACCGTCCACACAATGGTGATAACCAGGCGTTTCTTCCGCCTAAATCCGACGCAGGAGCCTCCCGTACTTGCCATGTCCGGTGAGTATTTGCGTTACGACAGTCGCTGAGATCCTGCCGGAACTGTCTGCCTTACAGCGACTTGTCGTGGCAGCGGAATTTCGCCCCAGGGTTGCATCTCCACGTGTAAATCATGCTTATGCGTGCAAAGGACTGTTGCCTCCACATTCCATGGTAGCAAGCCTGCAGGAAACCATGCAGGTATATTGCAGGAAACCGTGCTTTGTCTTTGTACCATTAGGATGGCTATAACTCCCTGGCATGCGTTCAGCTTGGCAACTGATCACTTTCGCAGCGACGGCGCTCCATAAAGGGCCATGGACCGAACGATGCCTGCGTAGAGCCTCCAGCAGGAGGCGTCTGGACACCCCAGGTTGGACAGGAGCCGCTTGAGTGCTTCAGTCTAATCCAGTTTGAAAGAAAGAAAGAAAGAAAAATAATTTATTTGGTACAGCACAAGGCGCAACACAAAATAAACAATAAGTAACACGTTTGGGAACCAGACGTCGGAAGTGCTCCTCAAAATACCATCGACTGTCGAGGACGAGTCCCAGATACTTGTAAACTTTTATTGTAATTTGGGAAACCGGCGGTGGCTCGTTCCGAGGGCCATGAAAACACATGCTCTCGGACTTGTGCAGTGCCACCTCGAGTCCCAACTGCTGGATCCTCTTCACGACTGTTGCAACTCTGCGTTGCGGTTCAGGACAGGGAGCAGGGTTCTTGCAAGTGAGCCTGTGGCTAATTGGTAGCGGAGATGGGAGCAGGAAGAGAAGGCGATGGAACTTCATCGATTCCTCCCTGACGTGGCGGTTAGGCTCAAGGCAACTTGGGTCGAGCCGGACTACAAAATCTTGCAGATCCTGACTGGACATGGATATTTCTGGAAGAAACTGTATGATATGCGGTTATGTGAGGTTAGCGTGTGCTATTGCGGTGATGAGGACGAAAATTTTGATCACGTTCTGTGGCGATGCCCCCCTTATGACGAACAGCGACGAAATGTGATGGACGGGATCACTCGCTTGGATGAGAGACCGGCTTACTACTGCAATCTCATGGCCTCAAAAGAGTTCAAACACGAATGGCACAGACTAAGGAGTAAGCAAGCAGCGAACCCGTACTGTGTGTTTGTCTTACCCACGTGAGGGGGGACCGTTAGTACGCCGCCCCAGGAAGGGGAGAAAGGCAACATGGGGACAAGACGAAAAAATTTGTAAAGGAGTCAAGAAGCGGCTGCGGTGATAGCGCGCTCATATTTATATGGGTGGGCTGTGTCCGCAGCCGTCTCATTTCGATTCGGCCCATATGACATGATGTCGGTGGGGCCAAGGCTGGTTGGAGGTTGTTGCAACCCTGCGTTCCGCTAGTTCGACCGCCGCCTGTTACGACTCTCCCTTCGTTAGGATCAGCGTGTCGTCTGTATAATAGACCACGCTGACCCCGTTGGGGAGGTCACATAGCACATAGTATGCAAATATGGCTACAAAAAACGGTGACATAAAAATATAAACTACACTACAACTAGTGGCGGAGCCATGAGCGGATGAGAATGCTCCCCTTTTGACGGGAATAGAGCGTTCATCACACCCTTCATAAACAGGGGCCGGTACTCTGTGTCAGCGGGGGAGCCCAGGTACGGAGCTTGTTACGCACCATTTCGTAGGGTCGTCCCCACGGGTCTCTGTCCAGAGTCCCCAGCTACACGTCGCGGGCCTCCAGTTTGGCCAGCCGTATCTCCGCTCTGAGGGTGCGCTTCGCTGTTCTTTATTCCTCGTACGCACCTGGTACGGGTGGAGCCGGATCTTGCGGATGGCCAGTTTGGCTTTTGCAGGGAGCGCTCTATTTCGACCCCGGTATCACCAGGTGCCGGTCTACCTCATTCGTGTGATCGAGGCCTACCTGAAGGACAGGTTCATTATCTGCCCCGCTCACCGTGGAGAATGGAAACGCCGAGAGATGTCGTGCGGTGTTCCCCAAGGATCGGTACCAAGATATGGGTCGGACTGTTTTTGGTACTTGTCCTCGACAGCCGTTGGAATTTCGAAGAACACTTCGGACGTCTGGCTCCCAAACTGGACCGGACTGGGGCTGCCCTGAAGCGGCTCCTACCCAACATAGAGGTCCTTAGCCCTTTGCCGGAGGCTCCACGCAGCATTGTTTGGTCCATGGCTCATTACGGAGCGCCGGTGTTGGCCCCATTGCTGTGAAAGCGACCGGGAGCAAAGCTGAACGCATCCCAGAGGATCATGGCCATTGCGGGGATACCGCACGTTCTCCAGCGAAGCGACGAGCCTCCTTGCTGGTCTGCCACCATGGGATCTAGAGGCAACAGTCCTTGCACGCATGCACAATTTGCGCATGGAGTTGCAACGCCGGGGTAAAAAACCACTGACGAAGGCGGTCAGAGTACCGGCGGGATCTTGGGGCAAGCCATAATTATGGCGATAAATCCAATCTTTGAGGAGTGGGTGAATAGACGTGGAAACATCCTCACCTTCCGCATGACGACACCTCACCTCGTGGTAAGTTCGGAAGAAACGCCTGGCTGTCATCATTGTGTAGACCGCCCGGAGGACAGGGTGGAGCCCGGAGGCGATGGTATGCTCCACTCAGGCGGAGCACTGCCGCCGCGCTGTGTACTCGTGGGAGTGACCCTGGTACAAGCCATGGACCGGAATGTGTAGGAATGGCAGGTGGTCGGCTCCTTCTACGAAGCAGTTATGCTAGCAAAGGAGACAGTCGTACACGTGAGGGAACATCATTCCTCACGCCCCAGCCACCGGGATCCTGATCCCTTTTTCCAGTCACCGTAGGCGCAGGGTTGCGGACGGCGAGCAATTTGTATCTCTCCGTCCGGTAAGCGTCCGTACCGAGCTCGAGACGTCGATGTTGCATAGTGTTCCACTCGCATCTCGAGGACATGTCAGCAAAACCGTAGGGGCCCAGCAGGTTCGAAGTCTACTGAGGCCAAGGGTTGAGCGAAAGAGAACATCGGGGCCTTGAAACGAAAGAACAGTTTTCATTTCCCTAAAAGTCTGACACTAAAAGAGCGGCAGAAGTCATTGAATAATTTCCCACCTATGAAAAAAGCTCTCGCCTCCATAACATTTTCTGATTTGACCACAAGAAGACCACCTTGGGCACGCCACAATTATGGCAGTAAGTCCCCTCTTGGAGGCATGGCTGGAAAGACCTCACGGCGCGGGCGTCCTCACCTTCCGCATGACGCAGGTTCTCACCGGACACGTAAGTTCGGTAGGTTCGGGCTGTACCGGATTCGTACGGAAGTGACGCCCGAGTGTCGCCACTGTGCGGAACGCCCGGAGGACACGGTGGAGCACGCAGTGGAGGTGTGCCGCTTAGGCAGAGCATCGCCTTGCCCTCGTGGAGGTGATCGGCGGCGGCGATCTCTCGTGCCAGACTGGTACAGGCCATGGTTCGGAGCGAGGAGGATCAGTAGCAGGCAGTCGCCTCCTTCTGCAAAGCAGTAATGCTAGCAAAGGAGGAGGCCGACCGTATCAGGCAACGGCGCTCACAGCCGCTGCCGGGATTCCGATCCCAATTTCCGGCCACCGTAGGCGCGGGCTTGCGGACGGCGAGCAATCGGTAGCTCGCTGTCCGACCGTCCGGTAACTGTCCGGATCGAGCCCAAGTCATCGACTGCGCGAACTGTTCCCGTGCGCCTCAAGGAGTTGTCAGCAACAGAAGGGGTCCAACCGGGTCGAAGCCTACTGGGGCCAGGGTTAGCTCCGAAAGGTAGCTCAGCCCCGGTACGAAAGACAACGAAGGAACAGGAGTGGGTTTTTAGTCAGTAAAAGTCTGACACTATCTCCCGCTCCACCCAAGAGCGGGGAATATCATTAGATGATTTTCCCACCGTAAAAAAAGACCACCTTTGTATGACATATCTGCTATTGTTATCATAATATGTTCAGATATTGGCGCGGTAATAAAATTTCCAAAAAACGCATTACTAGTTCGTACATTCACAAACAATTCCCGAAGTATTCGGCAAAAATAAAGCAAATAATGAATATACCTCATTTTACTAACAATAAATTGTAAGACGCTCACATACACACACACAGCTGCACTCCGTCACTTGTTTTTGTCAAACAGAGATAGCTATATTCCACGAACGAATTTTGAATACGCGTCAACTTGCAGTTGCGAGTGACATTCGCCGGCCTCTTAAGAGCACGGCGACAGTTGAATTTTTCATACAAACGTAATACCACGCTCATTTGCAATTGGAGTATATTTCCAACATATTATGATGTTATTCGGTTATAGACGATACTTATCTAGGTTCCTACATCTTTCTTTTTAAAAAAAACTTGCCTAAAACGAAATTAAAGCGAATTATAATTCGCACTTTTTTACAACGTAAATGGCATGTTTTCATTTGGCTTTTCCTGTATTAAAAATAACAAAATGTCCAATATTCTCAATGTAGGAACACAGATTATATTATCAATTTACAAATGATAGAAAACAAATTGGAAAAACATTACGTTTTCATTCATCATTTTTGGTATTACGAAACACGTCCAATTTATCGCAAATTTCCAAGAGTTACTAGTGCTATCGCGGCAAGCGGGATGTCAGTGTCATTGTGTGCGTGCTGTCATTACTTCAGTTGCGTTCATAGGTCGAGTTATAAATTTTATTGTAATATTTTTGACACTATTGACTTAAATAAAATAGTACGTAAGCATTTAAAGTTTAATAAAAGGAATACAGAACTCTTGAGGACATGTCAGACTTTAGCTGACTAAAAGCGCCGTCAAAAACCCCTTAAAAAAAAGAGTAAAAAAAAAAGCGCCGTTGACGATTTGGGTTCGGTCCAGATGGTTACCGGATGGCTGGACGGCGATTCCAAGCCCAGGGTGGCTAGAAATCTGGGTCGAGATCCTGGCTGCTGGGGCGTCAGGGTATTCCCTCGTCCATGCGGCCGCCTTCTTCGCTAGCATTACTGTTTCGCAAAAGAGGGCTCGGCGCGAGAGGTCGTTGCCACCGATGGCCCCCACGAGAACGCGGCGGTGTTCCGCCTAAACGGGGCACATATGTACATCTCCACCGTATGCTCCACCGTATCCTTCAGACCGTCCACACAATGGTGATAACCAGGCGTTTCTTCCGCCTAAATCCGACGCAGGAGCCTCCCGTACTTGCCATGTCCGGTGAGTATTTGCGTTACGACAGTCGCTGAGATCCTGCCGGAACTGTCTGCCTTACAGCGACTTGTCGTGGCAGCGGAATTTCGCCCCAGGGTTGCATCTCCACGTGTAAATCATGCTTATGCGTGCAAAGGACTGTTGCCTCCACATTCCATGGTAGCAAGCCTGCAGGAAACCATGCAGGTATATTGCAGGAAACCGTGCTTTGTCTTTGTACCATTAGGATGGCTATAACTCCCTGGCATGCGTTCAGCTTGGCAACTGATCACTTTTGCAGCGACGGCGCTCCATAAAGGGCCATGGACCGAACGATGCCTGCGTAGAGCCTCCAGCAGGAGGCGTCTGGGCACCCCAGGTTGGACAGGAGCCGCTTGAGTGCTTCAGTCTAATCCAGTTTGAAAGAAAGAAAGAAAGAAAAATAATTTATTTGGTACAGTACAAGGCGCAACACAAAATAAACAATAAGTAACACGTTTGGGAACCAGACGTCGGAAGTGCTCCTCAAAATACCATCGACTGTCGAGGACGAGTCCCAGATACTTGTAAACTTTTATTGTAATTTGGGAAACCGGCGGTGGCTCGTTCCGAGGGCCATGAAAACACATGCTCTCGGACTTGTGCAGTGCCACCTCGAGTCCCAACTGCTGGATCCTCTTCACGACTGTTGCAACTCTGCGTTGCGGTTCAGGACAGGGAGCAGGGTTCTTGCAAGTGAGCCTGTGGCTAATTGGCAGCGGAGATGGGAGCAGGAAGAGAAGGCGATGGAACTTCATCGATTCCTCCCTGACGTGGCGGTTAGGCTCAAGGCAACTTGGGTCGAGCCGGACTACAAAGTCTTGCAGATCCTGACTGGACATGGATATTTCTGGAAGAAACTGTATGATATGCGGTTATGTGAGGTTAGCGTGTGCTATTGCGGTGATGAGGACGAAAATTTTGATCACGTTCTGTGGCGATGCCCCCCTTATGACGAACAGCGACGAAATGTGATGGACGGGATCACTCGCTTGGATGAGAGACCGGCTTACTACTGCAATCTCATGGCCTCAAAAGAGTTCGAACACGAATGGCACAGACTAAGGAGTAAGCAAGCAGCGAACCCGTACTGTGTGTTTGTCTTACCCACGTGAGGGGGGACCGTTAGTACGCCGCCCCAGGATGGGGAGAAAGGCAACATGGGGACAAGACGAAGAAATTTGTAAAGGAGTCAAGAAGCGGCTGCGGTGATAGCGCGCTCATATTTATATGGGTGGGCTGTGTCCGCAGCCGTCTCATTTCGATTCGGCCCATATGACATGATGTCGGTGGGGCCAAGGCTGGTTGGAGGTTGTTGCAACCCTGCGTTCCGCTAGTTCGACCGTCGCCTGTTACGACTCTCCCTTCGTTAGGATCAGCGTGTCGTCTGTATAATAGACCACGCTGACCCCGTTGGAGAGGTCACATAGCACATAGTATGCAAATATGGCTACAAAAAACGGTGACATAAAAATATAAACCACACTACAACTAGTGGCGGAGCCATGAGCGGATGAGAATGCTCCCCTTTTGACGGGAATAGAGCGTTCATCACACCTTTCATAAACAGGGGCCGGTACTCTGTGTCAGCGGGGGAGCCCAGGTACGGAGCTTGTTACGCACCATTTCGTAGGGTCGTCCCCACGGGTCTCTGTCCAGAGTCCCCAGCTACACGTCGCGGGCCTCCAGTTTGGCCAGCCGTATCTCCGCTCTGAGGGTGCGCTTCGCTGTTCTTTATTCCTCGTACGCACCTGGTACGGGTGGAGCCGGATCTTGCGGATGGCCAGTTTGGCTTTTGCAGGGAGCGCTCTATTTGGACCCCGGTATCACCAGGTGCCGGTCTACCTCATTCGTGTGATCGAGGCCTACCTGAAGGACAGGTTCATTATCTGCCCCGCTCACCGTGGAGAATGGAAACGCCGAGAGATGTCGTGCGGTGTTCCCCAAGGATCGGTACCAAGATATGGGTCGAACTGTTTTTGGTACTTGTCCTCGACAGCCGTTGGAATTTCGAAGAACACTTCGGACGTCTGGCTCCCAAACTGGACCGGACTGGGGCTGCCCTGAAGCGGCTCCTACCCAACATAGAGGTCCTTAGCCCTTTGCCGGAGGCTCCACGCAGCATTGTTTGGTCCATGGCTCATTACGGAGCGCCGGTGTTGGTCCCATTGCTGTGAAAGCGACCGGGGGCAAAGCTGAACGCATCCCAGAGGATCATGGCCATCCAAATGGTGCGGGGATACCGCACGTTCTCCAGCGAAGCGACGAGCCTCCTTGCTGGTCTGCCACCATGGGATCTAGAGGCAACAGTCCTTGCACGCATGCACAATTTGCGCATGGAGTTGCAACGCCGGGGTAAAAAACCACTGACGAAGGCGGTCAGAGTACCGGCGGGATCTCGGGGCAAGCCATAATTATGGCGATAAATCCAATCTTTGAGGAGTGGGTGAATAGACGTGGAAACATCCTCACCTTCCGCATGACGACACCTCACCTCGTGGTAAGTTCGGAAGAAACGCCTGGCTGTCATCATTGTGTAGACCGCCCGGAGGACAGGGTGGAGCATACGGCGATGGTATGCTCCACTCAGGCGGAGCACTGCCGCCGCGCTGTGTACTCGTGGGAGTGACCCTGGTACAAGCCATGGACCGGAATGTGTAGGAATGGCAGGTGGTCGGCTCCTTCTACGAAGCAGTTATGCTAGCAAAGGAGACAGTCGTACACGTGAGGGAACATCATTCCTCACGCCCCAGCCACCGGGATCCTGATCCCTTTTTCCAGTCACCGTAGGCGCAGGGTTGCGGACGGCGAGCAATTTGTATCTTTCCGTCCGGCCGTCCGGTAAGCGTCCGTACCGAGCTCGAGACGTCGATGTTGCATAGTGTTCTACTCGCATCTCGAGGACATGTCAGCAAAACCGTAGGGGCCCAGCAGGTTCGAAGTCTACTGAGGCCAAGGGTTGAGCGAAAGAGAACATCGGGGCCTTGAAACGAAAGAACAGTTTTCATTTCCCTAAAAGTCTGACACTAAAAGAGCGGCAGAAGTCATTGAATAATTTCCCACCTATGAAAAAAGCTCTCGCCTCCATAACATTTTCTGATTTGACCACAAGAAGACCACCTTGGGCACGCCACAATTATGGCAGTAAGTCCCCTCTTGGAGGCATGGCTGGAAAGACCTCACGGCGCGGGCGTCCTCACCTTCCGTATGACGCAGGTTCTCACCGGACACGTAAGTTCGGTAGGTTCGGGCTGTACCGGATTCGTACGGAAGTGACGCCCGAGTGTCGCCACTGTGCGGAACGCCCGGAGGACACGGTGGAGCACGCAGTGGAGGTGTGCCGCTTAGGCAGAGCATCGCCTTGCCCTCGTGGAGGTGATCGGCGGCGGCGATCTCTCGTGCCAGACTGGTACAGGCCATGGTTCGGAGCGAGGAGGATCAGTGGCAGGCAGTCGCCTCCTTCTGCAAAGCAGTAATGCTAGCAAAGGAGGAGGCCGACCGTATCAGGCAACGGCGCTCACAGCCGCTGCCGGGATTCCGATCCCAATTTCCGGCCACCGTAGGCGCGGGCTTGCGGACGGCGAGCAATCGGTAGCTCGCTGTCCGACCGTCCGGTAACTGTCCGGATCGAGCCCAAGTCATCGACTGCGCGAACTATTCCCGTGCGCCTCAAGGAGTTGTCAGCAACAGAAGGGGTCCAACCGGGTCGAAGCCTACTGGGGCCAGGGTTAGCTCCGAAAGGTAGCTCAGCCCCGGTACGAAAGACAACGAAGGAACAGGAGTGGGTTTTTAGTCAGTAAAAGTCTGACACTATCTCCCGCTCCACCCAAGAGCGGGGAATATCATTAGATGATTTTCCCACCGTAAAAAAAGACGACCTTTGTATGACATATCTGCTATTGTTATCATAATATGTTGAGATATTGGCGCGGTAATAAAATTTCCAAAAAACGCATTACTAGTTCGTACATTCACAAACAATTCCCGAAGTATTCGGCAAAAATAAAGCAAATAATGAATATACCTCATTTTACTAACAATAAATTGTAAGACGCTCACATACACACACACAGCTGCACTCCGTCACTTGTTTTTGTCAAACAGAGATAGCTATATTCCACGAACGAATTTTGAATACGCGTCAACTTGCAGTTGCGAGTGACATTCGCCGGCCTCTTAAGTTTTTTATCCAATTTAGTGACAACGCTATTAGAAAGGCCTAGAACGGCGTCTTCAGTCGAGATTCCCTGTCGGAAACCATATTGATTTTTTGCAATAATGTTGTATTTGGAAAGACATCCCACCAGAGCGTTGTTCAGTATTTTCTCAAGGATTTTAGACAGGGAGTTCAGAACCGAAATGGGTCGATAATTAGAAACATTGCTTCTGTCTCCACTCTTGAAGATTGGGTGTACCACTGCTTTCTTAAAAATTGCAGGAAATGTACCAGTTTCGATTGCTCGATTGCAACATCTGCAATCGAGCAATCGAAACTGGTACATTTACTGGTAAATTTGGTGTTATGGGTGGAGTGAGAACAGCAATGGAATGCTTCAGGATTTTTACTGGGATGTTGTCGTGTCCAGTGGCGCAATCTGAACGTAGATTGCGTAAAATTCCATAAACTTGAGATTCGTCAATTGGCATGATTACAAGTGAATTGGACGGAGATGGATGACTGAAGGTGGCGAGATTAGAGGGCGGAACGATTTTAGAAGCTAATTTCTCACCCACACTGGCAAAGTAGCTATTGATTTTATTGATCGAGGTTTTTACATCAGATGCGCCCCGGATAAGTTCGTCAGGTGGCTGATGCTGGACAGAACAGTTAGTTATGGCTTTAACGGCCTTACATGTAGCTTTAATATTATTATTAGCTCTTTGTAATTCGTTTCTGTCATGTGCTCGTTTTAGTTTTTTTAGTATTTTGTCCAGGAAGTTGCGATATCGAGAGTACGAAGTTTTTAGGACCTGGTTATCTGGAGACAATTTAGATTTTCGGTGTAGCATATCCCGGTTTTGTATGCAACGACCAAGACCCGTTGTCATCCAGGGTTTGAGCATTCTCGTTCTGTTAGTTACTCTTATGATTGAAGTGTGATTTGAACAACTTTTCTGAATCATATCAACGAATAGATCAGCGGCAAGGTTTGGGTCACATTCTTTCAGTACGGGGTGGAAATCGGTGTGGTCTAATTCGTCACGAATGGCTAAATAATTGTAACGGAGGACAGTTGAATTTGATGCCTTCACGGAGTTCCCGTGGGTTTTCAAACTAAGGACGATGGGAAGGTGGTCAGTTATGTGAGTGTCAAGTACAATAACGCTAGCCGAAGCAGTTGTTTTTAACGTGGCGGTCGTGATTATTAGGTTTTATATCGACGTTTATATCACCTACTAGTATCATATTTTTGAATCGTTTTAACGTTCCAGCTAAACTATCAAGGCTATTGTAAAATAACTCCAGGTCCAAGAATGATGGGGAGCGATAGACAAATAATAATAATAATAATAATGTTTATTGAATTGTTTGATTTACATAAATATTTCTACAATAAGGGCTTAAACTAGAGGTAAAGTTACAAAAATTGCATTCTACCTGAACTAGGTATATATAAACCTGTATCTCAGGTAACTTATTTAAGTGCTTATATGTTAATAATATATAAACTAAAATTCATTAAACAAAAAGTAAATAATATATGAACAATATTAAATGGTCTAATACTGACAAATACTTTGCTTAATCATCAAATATGCATCACTGCAAGACATTAAAAAAAAAAAAAAAAAAAAAAAATAATAAAAAATAAAAATAATAAATATAATAGCTGTATTGCCGGTACTACATACTAAGCAGTTGGCTTCGCGGAAAAGAGGTTCAGTAATAGTACATTGCAGGTCGCTTCTTGTATAGATCACTACGCCGTCATTTTGTGAAGAGTTATTCTGAGTAGCATGGCTCGAGTACCCCTTGAAGAATAGGCAGGGGTCCTGTCACTTTCAGCCAGCACTCCGTGAAAACAATAACATCAAAATCTACTTTGGTCATGGTTAACATTGTAATATGTGGATTAATTTAAGATTCGAATGAGGATATCTAACTTTTGAGCACTGTTCTGGTGGGCATTGATATGCGCGCGCCATAGAACTGTTATCAATGTCGTTATTAATTTTATTTATATTAACCATTTATTATAAATATATTTTATTCACAAATAGATACGTCACAGCAATATCGTGCAAAAGTAACATTAAAATAATGCGCATACTCAATAATCGTAATTTTAGCTGTTTTAGTATGGCTGAGAGCGAGACGTAAACAATATATCTTCGCAAGTAAACGAAAACAAAATTACTCAGAACTTGCGCCCTATGGTTGCAGAAGTACATCGAATAGTATTGATAAAAGAGTGGATGATTGAATAATGAATTAACTGTTACAAGAAATATTTTAGGATATGTGTGTAATGCAATATTTTAAAAAAAGTAGACTGAGGTTATGAAAAGTATATACCGGGTGTGATCCCGGGATTTAACATGCAAATTAATAAAGAAAATAAAATATAGAATACAAAAATAAAGTCAAATTGTGCTATTAAAAATGGACAAGCAACGTTCGGATTTTATTTGAGTTGGTTTATCTTCAGGATTTTTACGCATGAAAATCTTTCCATTCAAGCTCCAGCATGAGAGTTTGTTAGTCTTCGCAAATTGACGGCATTCATAAAAGAGCTTTCTCATAGTGGCTGACAAATGTTCCGAGGCGTAGATGGGTTTCCTATCTCCAGGTAATCCAATTGTGTGTGTATTCAACTTATCCACTGTGGCACGGTCTTTGTTAAAACGTCGAACATTGGATAAAAACTCGTGTTTACGGGACACAGATGTAAACTCTGCGACAATTGAACGAGATGATCCCGGTTTACCTGGGAGGCGGTGAATATCTCGCAAGTGTGACTCTAATATCTCCAGGTCCACAGCTTTCCCAACTCCAGAAACAATAGATACCAGATCTTCCAATTTTTCATTATCCTTAGTTGGAACATTACGCAATTCAATAGTCGCAGACCTTGAATGGAGCTGTAAGTCCTGGATTTGCTTCTCCATACGCTCAACCGACTCAACATCCCCTGCTCTCCTCTCTTCCAAATTGACTACTCTTTTTAATAATTCCTCATAACTCTTGTTGATAAAAGTCGTGCCTTTGTCCAATTCGATGGAAGTTTTCCGAATTTCATCACATTGCACTTTTAGCTCAGATACGTCCTTTGAGAGAGATGAAAGCACAGCATCCTGTTCCGTTTTCCATAAAGTCAGCCTATTATCGTGGTCAGCCTTCCAAGAGTTCAACATTTCCAGAAGTTCATGCTTTAAGTCCATGCAAGCGCATGACGCTGACTGGGCCGGATTGTCAGGTGAATCATTAAGTATCTCAGGTGGATTATTAAAACGGCGTTTATTGTTACGGACAGTGATATTGACATCCTCAGGTTTTTTGGTGTTCGACTGGTTACTAGATACTACCGGGGACTGACCTTTTTTAGTCTTTGCGGGTGATTTGGGTGGTGTTCGCTGCATGCTTGGCGGTTCAAAGATGAACGATATCGACGAAAGCACAGCAAAGATAAGCAACAGCAAAAATATGAAGCTCTCTAATAGTGAGTTATACTCAGCAGTATTCCTTAATGACGCGTAGCACTAATAACTGGTCGTAGCGCTTGTAGCAGTCTTGGTTGCGCGTAGGCGCGGCACGTAGCGAGTCGTAGCACAGGTGACGTCACGTGGGCCTCACTCGCTACGCTGTGGACGTTTATTTCGCGCTGTGATGACTGATGTTGCTGGTCTAGTGTGTACGCGCGCGACTGCCAATTCCGGCGCCGCGGGTTCGAGACCGCCCCGGATCAAGACAAATCAGGCGACTTTCTACCGAGACGTAACACTGAGAATCTATTTGTTTCACTCTAGGACCGCCTACTAGGAGGTGCCAATAGTATAAAACACTTAAGGAGTAATAAGGAATCGAAATTTGGCGAGTAGACCAATCACCAATTAGCACAAAAATGTCACAATTTACGAGCGACAAGGGTCTACTGTACACGTCCGTACCGGGCCGCGGCGCACGGAGGATCTGTTAACTGATACGCACACCTTTGTTAGTGAAAGTCACAATAATTGTAGAAGATGGCTTGATCACTGTTTAACCACGGAGGCAGCTTGGCAATGTGTGACTGATTTTAAGTTAGTTATGATGTGTACTGGTCGGATCATTTTCCGCTAGAAGTGTTTTGTAATTTGGGAATTTTAACGGGTAAAAAATATTCTAATGAGAATTTATACAAGGTGCAGTTTTAAAACTGCACAATATTTCAGGAGGTTGTAATAAAACTCATAAATAATCATATAAAAAAACGATACCTTATTTATTTTTTTAATTACACTAAACTAAATCGATTGATCGATGGCCGCGGGGGCGTGGCTAGGGTGTGGCGTGCGGGATGATGATTGGATGATACATTATTTATGAAACTATCGTTGCGAGTTAGTGTGTGTGAAAACGCCCTTTATTGTTCCGTGTTTGTGTGTGTGAAAAAATGCGCGGTTATAAAAAAAAAAAAAATTACCTACTTATTTTATTATTGATTCGGGTCGAGAATCACTAACATAATTACCTCCTGAAATATTTTGCAGCTTCAAAACGACACCTTGTATAGTAAAGTACGATGGGTGAGAGAGACTCTCAGCAGATTAGGTTATATTGTGAACTCTGTAATAACAAACTAAGGGATATTGATTTTCCGATGGAACTTGGTCTGTGTGCTGATAGGTTTTGCAGTAACGATCAACATTATGTGATTATTGATAGACTATATAATAGTATAGTTAGTGCTTTAACGGAAGCCGCGATTAGCAGTAGTAAACTGAGAAAACACAAGAAGCGGAAACATGTTATTGGGTGGAATAGGCATGTACAAAGGGCTCACCTAGAAGCACGTAGTAGCTTCCAGACCTGGTTGCTATATGGTAAACCCAAGTCTGGTGATATTTATGACATAATGCGTGAAACCAGAAGGCGCTTTAAGTCTAAGCTCAAGTGGTGTCAAAACAACGTGGAACGCATTAAAATGGACATCTTAGCCACTCACTACAAGGACAAGGACTTCAAGCGTTTTTGGAAGCACACCAGGAAACTGGAGGCTGGTTTGTGTGTGCCTGCGTGTGTTGAGGGTAGGTATGAGCCTCAGCAAATTGCCGAGCTGTTTAAAGAATGTTTTAAGGTTGAGTCTCCCTTACAAGGTGTGCGGCAGGTGCTGGATGACGGGGTCGAGGATGGAGAGCCCTTCAGGTTTAAAATCAAGGAAGTTTCTCAGGTTATTAGAAGCATGACTAGAGGTAAGTCTCCAGGGCACGACGACCTCAGCATCGAGCACTTGCAGCATGCGGGTGTTCACTTACCTAGGGTGTTGGTCATGTTTTACAATTTGTGCTTAGGACATTCATATTTGCCCCAGGAGCTTATGCAGACCACAGTAATTCCAATTGTCAAAAATAAAACTGGTGATGCCTCCGACGGGAACAACTACAGACCCATCTCATTGGCTACAGTAATCGCTAAGGTGCTGGATGGTTTGTTTGATTGTCATCTTAGTAAGCATATACATCTGCATGATGCCCAGTTCGGATTTAGAGCCGGGCTTTCCACAGAAACTGCTATACTACGACTCAAGCATACTATCCAGTACTATGTGACCAGAAAAACGCCTGTTTACGGCTGTTTCTTGGACCTGTCAAAGGCATTTGACCTTGTTTCTTATAATGTGCTGTGGGATAAGCTCAGGGAAGAAACCAGTACACCCAGGGACATGATCAACATATTAAGATATTGGTACGATAACCAAACTAATACTGTGAAGTGGGCGGGCTCATTCTCCACAGAGTACAGGTTGGAGTGTGGGGTAAGACAGGGAGGCCTGACGTCACCACGGCTCTTCAACCTGTACGTAAATGGACTGATAGATGAGCTCAGCAGGGCTGGTGTCGGCTTGTAGCGAGTAGGCAAGTACACTCGCACGACTCAACGCAGCACAGGATCACGCGATTTTACGTCAGAGCGTGCCGTGTGCAAAACAAGTCGCAAAGCTGCGCCCGGTCCGTGACGTCAGCCGAACTTAACGCCGCCTTTAATTCATTAAACCCCAAGCGAACGCCGGCGTTCGCGCACCTATTGTCTTTCTATTGTGTCTGTAATTCTCATGATTGAAAGGTTAATGACATGGCGCCCGCGCATCTTTTGTCCGGGCGCTAACGAGTCAAGATGGCTGCGGACCCGGCTATTATCCGCGCTAATGAGTGGGCGTCAACTCCTGCGCAAATCGGTCAAGTGCGAACCATTATTATTATTAAATACCTTAGACTTAATTACTATAAATGCCGATGTACTTTGTTTAAAGATTCATTACTGCTTCTCGCTTGTAACCACAATATAACTCTGCTACATTCGCTCAGTATTTAATTTCTTCGCCTATCGCTTCATCACACATATATATCTAGTATATATATATTGCAAGTAGTATATAGTTATTATATACGGAGTACCATACTACTTCAGGCTGTTCAATAGATGGCACTTGCATGAAAAACAT
Source organism: Mythimna ferrago (assembly GCA_910589285.2). Lineage (NCBI taxonomy): Eukaryota > Metazoa > Arthropoda > Insecta > Lepidoptera > Noctuidae > Mythimna > Mythimna ferrago. The sequence continues at coordinate 115,054 of CAJUUU020000012.1, forward strand.
TAGCTACGCCGACGATATGGTCTTACTGAGCCCATCTGTTAAAGCCCTCAACATGCTCCTGGGAAATTGTGAGAGGTACGCAGTGTCACATGGCCTTAAGTACAACTCCAAAAAGAGTGAACTACTTGTGTTTAAGGCGGGCAATAAAACTCCCACTTCCATTCCACCGGTTAGTCTTGGAGGAATTCCAGTAAGTAGGGTCACCAAGTTCAAGTACCTGGGGCATTGGATCACTGAGGATCTCTCCAATGATTTAGATATCGAGAGGGAACGTAGGGTGTTGGCAGTGCGATGCAATATGCTGGCTCGCAGGTTTGCAGGGTGCACAAAAAATGTTAAAATTACGCTGTTTAAGGCGTACTGCCAGACAATGTACACCTGCGGCCTGTGGGTCCGCTATACGCCTCTGCGTATAGCGGACCCACAGGCCGCAGGCTTTTAGCGCTCTGCGGGCCCTCTACAATAATGGGTTTAGGATGCTGATGGGGCTGCCACGTTACTGTAGTGCATCGGGGATGTTTGCGGAGGCCAACACCAATGCTTTTAGGGCAATAGTGCGCAAGAGAGTGGCATCCCTGATGCGCCGTGTGCGGGACAGCCCCAACGGCCTTCTAAACACCATAATGGATAGGGTTGAGTGTCCTATTGTGGGGCACTGGAATAAGGTATACGGGTCGGGTGATGTCCTATTTAATATAAAGTAAAATTTTAGAATTTAATGACTAGCTGTTTAGAATAACTTATAGGAAATTATGTTCTGATTTACTTTTACCATTTTATTTTAATGACATTTAATTTAGTGACATGTTTATTTTATTATCACTCCATGACATTTAAATTGTTGTTTATACTATTTTAATTTATTTTGATCAATGACATTTTATTAAGGGACATTTTAACATATTGTAATTAATTTAATTTATATTGTATACTTATTTTGAATTTTAATAGCTACTAACATAGTTTTAAGTTAATATTGGTACTAACCATTCTATGAGTGCAAACTTGAAATAAAGTAATTATTATTATTATTATTAAAAAGATAAGGAAAAAAGTAAAACTCAGAGACACCTCTGGCCTCAATTGGGTTACTAAGGGAATAAAAGTTGCAAGCCGAATGAAACGTGTTCTCTGTGTGGGTAAAACAAAGTGAAATGTTGAGTCAATACAAACGTATAGAAATAAGTACATAAAAATATACAGAAATATTATTAACAGGGCTAAAAAGATGGCAATTCAAAAAGAATTAAATATGGCTACCAACATTTCGAAGGATATCTGGAAAATTGGCAACAAGCACCGAAATAAGATAACTGAAGAAACACGTAATTTTGTCATTCAATCAGAAAATTCAATTATTTCTGATCCGTACGATATTTCCAATACATTTGCTTCACAGTTTAGCCTCGGTTCTAATCTATATCCCACTGACTTTAGTACTGCATTAGAATTTCTTAATAAATACACCAATAGAGTAGATAATGACATGAAAATGGATTCCTTCACACCTAAGGAAGTATATAACATTTTTAATAAAATGAAAGCCAAGAAATCGTGTGGTTATGATGATGTGCCGATAACCATTATCAAGGAAAACATTGACTTATTAGCAGAACCGCTTAGTAATTTTTATAACAAATGTTTTGCCGAAAGCATTTTTCCTGATCAGCTTAAAATTGCTAAAATCATACCAGTACACAAAAAAAGGTTCTAAAAAGGAGCCCAATAATTATAGACCTATATCTTTATTGCTAAATCTATCTCAAATATTTGAGAAATTGATAAAAAATAGATGTTTAGGCATTTTAATTTAAATAAAGTAATAAATAGACGACAATTTGGATATATGACTAATGTGGGAACTCTTGACGCTATTGACACTTTGGTAAATTACGTAGTTACAAAATTGAATGACAAAAAAAAGGTTGCTGGGATTTTTCTTGACCTGAGTTCAGCTTTCGATTTAGTCAATCATGACCTGTTATTGGCTAAATTGGAACACTACGGGGTGAGAGGACCTGCTCTTCAACTAATAAAATCGTATTTACACATTGAATTATAATATTTACATAATAGAAAAATGATTGTGGAAATTAATTATGAATACGAAGAAAATAGTGGCAACAAGGAATTCCGATGTAAGAAGGGTTTCAAATCGAAACAAAGTGTAATTAAGTTAGGAGTACCCCAAGGATCCATTTGAGGTCCACTATTTTTCATAATTTTTATAAATGACATAATTAACTATATTCTTAATAAAATACCCGATATTAAATTGACTATTTATGCGGATGACTCGAATGCAATTGTTTCAGATTGTAACATTAGCAACCTTAACTCTAAGGTTAATGAGACACTAAAATATTTTGATGAATGGTTTACTGTTAATGGTTTAAAAATCAATGCCAATAAAACCAATATAATACTTTTTCAGTCAACTTCAAAAACCACCGACAATATTCGTTGTACCTTAAATGAAAAAAAAATCGACACTGTGAAAGTAGTCTTTCTAGGTGTTTATATGTATAACTTACTAAATTGGAAACACGAGCTGTCATCCTTGGTTAGCGCTATTAGTTCGGCTTGTTATGTTTTAAGGAGTTTAATTCATTAAACCCCAAGCGAACGCCGCGCACCTATTGTCTTTCTATTGTGTCTGTAATTTCCACGATTGAAAGGTTAAGAGCCATGGTTGACTTAGAACAACTAAAGACTGTTTATTATGCCCTTGTGGAATCTAAATTACGGTCCAGTATACTTTTCTGGGGAGGTAGCTATCAGTACAACATTGATAAATCTTTTATTGCTCAAAAACGTGCCATCAGAACTATGGTACGGATAAAACAAGAAGAATCGTGTCGGGAGCATTTTATAAAATTAAAAAAATTTACTGTGCCTAGTTATATAAACGTAATGGTTTTGTTAATGAATTTGACTAAAAATATTGACAAAGTCGAAACACATGAGGAAAGAATAAAAAGGGAGAAAACGAGAAGACTTGATCTGTCGTCAAATATAACACCCCACCTTTTTTTTTTTTATGGTGGGAAAAAATCATGCATTGACATCCCCCGCCCTTGGGCGGAGCGGGAGATAGTGTCAGACTCTTACTGACTAAAAGACCCACCCCGTTCCTTCTAGCCTTCATACCGGGGCTCGAGCGCCCTTTCGGATAACCCTGGCCCCAGTAGGCTTCGACCCGGCTGGGTCCCTGCTGTTGCTGACAACTCCTTGAGGCGCGCGGGAACAGTGCGCGCCGTCGACGACTTGGGCTTGGTCCGGACAGTTACCGGACGGCCGGACAGTGAGCTACCCATTGCTCACTGTCCGCAAGCCCGCGTCTACGTTGGCCGGAAATCGGGATCAGAATCCCGGCGACGGCGGCGGCGATAACGCCGTTGCCTGATGCGTTCGGCCTCCTCTTTTGCGAGCATTACTGCTTCGCAGAAGTCGGCGACCGCCTGCCACTCCTCCTCGCTCCGGACCATGGCCTCAACCAAGGCCCGGCGCGAGAGGTCTCCGCCACCGATCGCCCCCACGAGGGCACGGCGATGCTCCGCCCAAGCAGGGCACACCTCGACTGTGTGCTCCACCGTGTCCTCCGGGCGTTCCGCACAGTGGCAACACCCGGGCGTCACCTCCGCATGAATCCCGTGCAGGAAACTCCCGAACGAACCATGTCCGGTGAGTACCTGCGTCATGCGGAAGGTAAGGACGCCGTGAGGTCTTTCCAGCCACGCCTCAAAGAGGGGACTTACCGCCATAATTGTGGCGTGCCCAGCACTGGGTTGCGATAGTCGTTGATGCCATTTCACCATGAGATTCCGCCAGAGCTCTGTCCGCCATGCCGTGACCTGTCGCAGCAGCGGACTTTCACCCCGGCGTTGCATCTCCACTCGCATATCATGCATGTGTGTAAGGACTGTTGCCTCCAGATCCCACGTTGGTAGGCCAGCCAGAAGCTCGCCGCTTCGCGGGAGACCGTGCAGTATCCCCGCACCATCCTTATCGCCATGACCTTCTGACAGGCGTTCAGTATGGCCGCCGGTTGCTTTTTCAGCGACGGCGCCCACACCGGCGCCCCGTAGAGGGCCATGGACCGAACGATCCCCGCGTAGAGCCTCCGGCAGGAGGCATCTGGACCCCCAAGGTTGGGCAGGAGCCGCTTGAGCGCAGCCCCAGCCCGGTTGAGTTTGGGAGCCAGACGTCGGAAATGCTCCACGAAATTCCACCGGCTGTCGAGGACGAGTCCCAGGTACTTCATCGTCGACCCGACACCGATGTCAACTCCTCCTACCGTTAGTTGGGAACTCATTGGCGGCGCGTTCCGAGAGCGGCGACCGTGAAAGCACATCGCCTCGGAGTTGTGAAGCGCCACCTCGAGTCCCAACTCCTGGATCCTATCAACGACCATCGCAACCCCGCGTGTCGCTAGAGTGACCGCCGCCTGGTACGACTCTCCCTGCGCTAGAACCAGCGTGTCGTCTGCGTAGCAAACCACGCTGACCCCGTCAGGGAAGTCGCCGCGCAGCACGTAGTCGTACCCGATGTTCCACAAGGGTGGCCCTAGTACTGACCCCTGCGGAACACCGCACGACATCTCTCGACGTTTCCAGTCTCCCTGGTGACCGGGGTAGACTATAAACCTATCCGACAGATAGGCCTCGACCACTCGACAGAGGTATTCGGGCACCCGGTGGTACCGGAGTGCCCTCCGGATCGTACTCCAGGGCAGGGAATTGAAGGCGTTGGCAATGTCCAAGGACACTGCCACGACACACCTGCCCCGGGACACCGCTGCCCCCGTCGTGAGGGCTCGCACGCGCATGATGGCGTCCACCGTAGAGCGCATCCTGCGAAAGCCGAACTGTCCGTCCGAAAGGTCCGGCCCCACCCGTGTTAGGCGCCCGACGAGGCGGTTTGCAATGACTCTCTCAAAGAGCTTGCCCACCTCGTCGAGCAGCACAATGGGCCGGTACGCGGACGGAGAGTCCGCAGGGCGCCCTGGCTTCGCGATGAGGACCAGTTTCCCCGTCTTCCAGATAACACCCCACCTCAAATTTGTCAGTCATTGTTCTCAATTTAATGCAACAAAATTGTATAAAAATTGCTTACTTCATTGAAAAAGGAATTGTATATTAGTACTTTTAAAGCCTGTCTTAAAACGTTTCTTCTAGAAAAGTGTTTATACTCATTCGGTGACCTTTAATTTTTGTATTATATTTTGAGTGGGTAATTGCATTTATAATATTTTTTTAACATTAATGATATAATTTATGAGAATATTTCATTATTGTATATGTGATAATTAATATAACAATGTAATGATTTTATTTATTTTAGAATTTAATTTAATCTAGTTTTTAAGACATTTATAATTACGCGGCTTAGCTCTTGACTTTTTCGCAAGCTATCTCACTAATCGCAGACTGTGTATTAGAGTTGGTGAACACGTTAGTAGGGAGGAAACCACCACCTTCGGCGTAGCGCAAAGAAGTGTCCTTGCCCCGACCCTTTTCCAGGTCTATATCAATGGGCTTTTCTGCTTACCTCTCTCTAACTCCAAAATATTCACCTACGCTGATGACACTGCAATTATTGTTTATGGATCCGATTGGGAGCCTCTGAGAACTTCTGCCGAAACGTCACTTAAATCTGTTATCAGTTGGTTGGAGCTAAATCTTCTTACACTTAATCTGGATAAGACCTATTTCATACCATTCATACTACACCCCAGTACTAAACCTCCCACAGACTTTGTCATTAACGCCCATACATGTGATGGCCCTGACCCTGTTCTTGCTTTTCTCTTCGTGAGGTAGATCATCTAAAGTATTTGGGTGTGGTTATTGATAGCGGTCTCAACTGGTACTTGCACGTTGAAACTATTTGTACAAGAGTCAGAAGAATGATTTACGTATTCAAACTACTTAAGTCATCCGCTGACTTTAACACGATTAGAATGGTATATATTGCTATCTGCCAGTCCGTTATCACCTACTGTATCACAGTATGGGGAGGCGCAGTCCGCACAAAGCTTCTCAAGTTGGAACGGGCACAAAGAGCTGTTCTGAAGGTGTTGTCAAAGAAGAACTTTATGTATCCCACCACTCAATTATACAAAGATGCAAATGCGTCGATCCGTACTGAGAACACACACTAAGGTCCCGCCGCCAGACCCAACACGCCGCAAGAATAAGCCTCTTATTCTTACGGTAACACACAAGACCGCTTTCGCTAAGCGCCAGCACTATGTCCTAAGGTCATACCTATATACAAAAATAAATAAAAAAATAAACATAACTGAATTAAATACTTTTAATGCTAAACTCAAAATCGAGGAGTGGTTGAAAGATCAAGACTACGAGGCAACTGAAAATATACTTACTCGTATCTGCTAATCACCTACATCATACCACACATCCATCTCACTTACACGTACCCACACAACAGTTGTTCATGACACGGCATCACAAATAAATACACGTACATTATACTCATACTCTACACAAACACACCTCACACATAAATACAATCCATAAAATATATATATCCTATATAAATCTACATATATATAATATATTTATACATTCCTCACCCTTTTGTCTATCTAGTCTGTTACTAACGACTCTTCTACGCTGTAAGCTTTTATTTTTTTTCGTTTCATCATAAATAAGCGAAGGCACTGCCTCCTAAGATACAGGATCGTCTTAGTTTAGGAGGCAGGGTTCAAATGTTTATTTTGACCAGTGTAATCCAGTTTTTTCTTTATTTCCTAACCATTGTGTCAAAATTGTTATTTTGGGATAATAAATATTATTATTATTATAATTATCAATCTGTTCAACACAATTTATGTTGTTATGAATAAAGATACTACTACTACTAAATCCTGTCTAGTTTCCTGGGTTTTTCTTGGGACATTTTTTATTTCGATATTATTTCTGCGAGAACATCACTTAAACTGCCAATGCATTCAAGTACTTTCCTGGACAAGTCATTTACTGTTCAGGCCGCTCGTCTATGGAATGCATTGCCTGTGGAAATAAAGCGTGCACAAACACTGCCTGCATTTAAAGGGCTTGTGAAGGATCATTACTTGACTCTGTGATCTTGTCTTCGTTCTTCACTAACTCTCTTGCTTATATTATTTTGTATGTATGTATTTGTGTATCTATTTTAGTATTAAGTATTTATTAAGTTTTCTTACTTTTATATTTGCACTAAGTGCAACCCCATTTTGTGTCCAGGCAATCCCTGTCCATTCAAGGTTGCCTGGAAGAAATCGCCTAGTGCGATAAGGCCGCCAATTGTGTGTTTTTTTATTATATGGTTTCCTTTTTGTTAATTCATAACCTTGATGTGCAATAAAGTATATATAAATAAATAAATAAATAATAAATAACATCGTTGCAAGTCTTCAAATCTTTCCTCCAAAATATAAATATAGAAAGAAGAAAGAAAAAGTGTTTATTCACGTCAAACATGACGCATACCATAAAAAAATAAATAACAATATCGAACTAAAAGTAACACGTAAGATATGCGTCACAACCGCGCAAAACGGCCAGCGCTCAGCAAAATACTGCAAATATAGTCTTTATCTTTTTTTGCCTGTAATTCTAACCGTGATATGTTATTCTGAAACTCCTCATTCTGTTTATTCGAAAAAGCAACGGATGATTCAATATTGCTATTTGTGAGCTGGATTTCCTTAAGGTTGTCAATAATGTTTTTTAAATCAGCTTGCTGAGTACTTATAAAGTTCCTTCATTTCATCCTTAGATTTGGAAAATTCTGCGGGTAAGTTTTCCTCTCTCATCCTTTTAGAGCGAAGTAAATCGAAGTTTGGAGGAGTGATATTGGTGTCCATTTGAGTAATGTTTTCTTCACAAATAGATTTGTCCATTTCGTAAATACTTAGCTCCAAGTTACCAGGGTATCATGATCGTAAAGATCGTTAGTTAATGGACTTAATATTGCGCCGGAGCACTTGGAAGGGGCTCGCCCTATTTCATTCAATAGCGGCCAAGTGGGCGTAGATCTAGCAAAGCCCAGAGGTGCGGCCTCAGGTCATAGGTCGAATAGCACAGGCGCTGCGACTTCGATTCGCCGGAAGACGTCTCAGGTACCAGGGCAGCAGGTTATTGGGAGTAGGTTGCCCTCACCGGTACATTGGTGGCAGAGGTAATGTTTAAGTATGTGTGATTTGTACTCATGTAACTTGTTACGTTTAAGTCACCTCCTCAGAACTTATATTGTCCTATTTTTGCAGTAGTATTTAAATTGGCACAATTTTGATTTTTATTTATTTAAGATAATTTTTATTTTTAAAACTTTATGGTCTTCTACACGTCTACACCGTACGGCGATCCGGGAAAAGAATGAAGAACAGCTAAGACCGTAGGTTACAGTTTTTAATTCATATAATTTAATTTGTTCGTTAGGAGATTCCCGATATAAAATGTGTTGATAACAGCGATCTTCTTTTTTTAAGGCGATAGCGCGATACATTTTACAAACATCACTCACTAAACAATATTCGAATAGCCGAGCCTTCAATATTATTGACGCAATGTCCGGATATAGCTTAGGGCCGACTAATAGAATATCATTTAATGATGTGTTTGTGGTAGTTTTCGCAGACGCATCAAATACTACTCGCAACGGAGTTGAGGTACTACTAAGTCACACGATACTGTGATGTGGGATAATATATTTACTAGGCTGATCACCATGATAAAGTTCTATATGACCGAGGTCTTCGTATTCACGCATAAATTCCCGCGATTGTCCCAATGGCGCGGGGTTAGGCGCGAACGGCAATGGAACTACGTATTGGCCGTTCGACTCCCGCGTATGTTCATGAGAAAATATCTTCTTGGCTAACTGATCCAATGGACTTATTGTCGGAGTACACGGCACTTCCTTAATTTCCCAGAAATCACGTAGTTCGTATGACGACGAACAGTCAACTGACTGTTCGTCGTCATAGGAAACTGATAAATTATTATACGGATATAATTGGAGCTTACTACATCACCAAAAACTGTTTTAACCACAGTAAGAACACCATCTCTAATTACGAACGGTTTATCACTAATTATATCTGGTACTATGTCATTCCCCAATAAAATATCTATTCGTGAACGCTTAAAAAACAATGGATCTGCCAACTTCTAAGTTTTATATTCGTTAGTGACATTTTTCAGAAAATGAAACATCAGGCATGTACGCGCCGCCACCTTTGAAATAACTACTAAATTAACTCGAAACATCAGACTACTCGCATGTCTTGGTTATAAGGTACAAGTGACCATTCCTGTTGACCGTGTTCGTCATCTATGCACACTCAAACTTCTCCTAAGTTTCTTTACTACTCACTAAAACTCAACATTTCAACAACTTAATTCACCCATTAACACATTTATGCAAACAAATCGAATGCGTAAGTTGCGTAGGTCAGGAATCTTATTTGTACATAATAATTACGTAATTTCTTTGCCGCAGTTATCCATCGTTCAGCCATCTTTTTTTGTTACCACAGACTCAAAATGTGACTATGTGACTGCGCATTGACAATTTCTAGTTTTAAGTTCGACCGGTCATTGATCGATCAAAATAATCGACTAGTTCATTGTTTGTTAGCCAATAATTATGTGTTTTGTTGTTTTTATTTATCTATGAAAGAAAGAAAGAAAAATTTATTTATTTATTTAATTATTAAAACTTCATGCAACACATAGGTACAAAGGCGGACTTAATGCCTTAGGCATTCTCTACCAGTCAACCTAGGGTGGTGAAGAGAAAACATGGCAGGTGCACAAAACAACAATGCAACAAAAACTGGATTATTAAGAAAAATAATGGCACAGATGTATATGTATAGATAAAATTAGACATCCATATATATTTAATATAATATAAACCTACATCGTCATAGTTTGCCTGCTGCGGTCTTCCCGTCTGATTATAATTTGGGTGTCTTCAAGGCTAGAGTGAATAGGCTCTTAAGGGCTAAGCGCCCGAAAAGTGCCATAAAACAGTGATTTTCTGAGGCCTACTCCTCCGTAATGGCTAGGTCAATTGGTTTGAAAAAAATATATGTCTATTATAGATTCATGAACAATAATATCAACATTTGATTTTTTCGTGCAATTAATACTTTTGTCAAAAAAAAAAATATTTAGCAATTTCGCAACTTTTCGCAACTTTTCCCTGCTCTTTCGAAACGGCTTGGACCTTTAGAAACATTTTTACACAAAAAAATTGGTGGTTAAATATTCTTCAAAGTGAACATTGCATATGTAAATCAATCAATATCTCGCAGAGAAAATGGATTTAAAGCGCTTTCCGGGCGCTGCTGGCCGCAAATAAATGCACAGATTTGCGTACTGCCGCCTAGGCGAGTGCGAGAGTTGCGTTCACATAATTACGGTCAGATGGTTCAAGGGACTATACGCCTTAATAAACTAGTGCGCCTCACCATCAACGATTGCATCACTGCTTACCATCAGGCGGGATCGCAGTCAAGTACTAGTTTATAACAGATAAAAAAAAAACATATATATTTATATATAAAGTAGAAGAAGGGGGTTTTGAATTTATTTATAATAATAATATCTAATAATAAGTTTATTTTTAACCGACTTCTAAAAAGGAGGAGGTTCTCAATTCGGATGTTTGTATTTTTTTTTATGTATGTATGCGCGCATAACTTCGTCGCTTACCAACCGATTTGAAAAAATATTTTTTTGTTGGAAAGGGTATACTTTCCAAATGCTCCAATAGTCACCAAGTCGGGATCTGATGATGGAATCTTGGCGAAATCGAGGGAACTCCTCAAATATTATAGGCAACCATATAGTTCTTTTGGTATTTTCATCAAAGACTTAAGCATTTAGGTGTGGAAGAGGTGTTTTGTGTCGCACAGAAGGGGTTTAATAGTGTCAACGCGTGGCTCAAAAATAATATATTAACCTTAAATGTTAGCAAAACAAAATACATAACTTTTGCTTTCAGAGCAAACCTTCTGCCTCCTGAGTCACTGGGCATTAAAGCTCATATTTGTGGATCCGATGTATCCTTTGATAGCTGCATTTGTCCCACGCTACAAAGTACTGACAATCTCAAATATCTCGGGGTTGACATTGATCAATGTCTCACCTTCAAGTTCCATATTAAAGCCTTAGTGTCTCGTCTGCGAAAGTTGATCTATATTTTTAGAACCTTAAGATACTCAGCAGACAGAAAGACTATTAGAATGGTGCATTATGCTTTAGGTCAATCATTGATTGACTATTGCGTAATATCTTGGGGTGGTGCTGCGAAAACCCACATCATCGAGGTTGAAAGGGCTCAACGTGCAATTCTCAAGGTGGGCGCTGGATTTCCTTTTCGATACCCAACTGTAGACCTCTACAAGGATTGGGATATTCTTACAGTCAGGCAATCTTTCATCCTTCAAACAGTGCTTAAAAAACATAATACAATGCCATACAACCCGGAATTACGAAATGACAAGCGCCGTAAAGGTAATGTATGGGCAACAAAACCCTTGCGTTCAGCTCTGTCACATAATTTCTTTTGTTTTTTAGGCCCATACCTCTACAATAAGTTAAATAGTAAGTTACTCATTTACCCACTATTGAAATCTAAGTGCAAAGCTGCTGTCTCTAAATACCTCAAAACCCTTGACTACAGTCAAACGGAAAATCTCCTGGTCCCACTCAGATAGTTTCACCTTATTTACTACATTTCTGGGTCAAAGCATGTTTTTTTTTTTTTTTTCAATTATTCCATTTCTTTTACAGGCGTTTCATTCTCATTTCTGCTATAAACTTAAAAATAAGCTCTGACACTCACATACATTTGCACCCTCACATTTACATTAACAGTAAATCACACATTAACTAAGCACTCATACTTACATCCTGGAATTAATATAAAGTATAAATTGTCTTTTATGTAGGTACCTACTATTTAAGATTTAATTAAGTATCAAATTTCTGTCTTTTTTTGTTTAACTTAGCTTAAATATTTGCTTGCTGCGACATGCTAAACTCTGTCACAACATACTAGCCGCGGGTGGGTCCTGGTGACCTGTAATATAGGTTGTTGTACATATCTACATCAGGCACCAGTCCCTCACAAAGTTAGCTCTAAGATATAATAAGCAATGTTAAAAGCTAGCATAAGATAACTGTGTGAAGGGAAAATAAATAAATAATTTATTAATATATTATTATTATATATTTACAGTCAAAACATGACATTTGATGAAGTGGAACTGGTGAAGAAGACCAGAAATGGCCAATGGAAGTTCATACTCACACAAATATATATTCACAATGAACATAGTTTTTATGCGACTACAATAATACAAATAAATGAATGGCTTTGAATAGGTATGTTGAAAATAGTATCATCGATGTGACCTGATGATGATGATGAAGCCGGAAGATAGGCACCGAAACTCCATAATTAAAATTATTTTGATGGTTTTAGTGTTTTTTTAGTGAAGTCGGTTTTTTTTTTTTTTGTAAAAAGTTTTTTTCAGACTACATAATGTCCATAGTTTTGTTAGTATTGGAGTGTTAGTAACAATAGTGTTTAAATAATTAGGTTAGTTTTGTTAGTATTTACTATTTATTAGTCTATCTTGTTTATGACTGTCGCCACCCAGTGTCTTTGCAAGGGACAATCTGTTCTGGCAGCAATCATCTTCAAAATGCTGTTGTCACTACCACGCAGGCGCCGTAGTAAGGAGGCCGCTTTCTTACGCATGATGGCGTGGAAACCATCTGTGCGGGCCTCTGCGAACATTCCCGACGCGCTACAGCGCCATGGCAATTCCAACAGCATTCTGAAGGCATTATTGAATTGGACACGCAGGGCACTGGCATGCCGCGTGTATGACACCCACAGGCCGCTCGTGTAAAACGATTGACAGAACGCCTTAAAAAGGGTTACTTTGACGTTATTAGTACAACGAGCGAACCTGCGGACGAGCATATTGCTTCTCACAGACAATGCCCTGCGCTCCCTCTCTATATCTCCGTCGTCCCTTAAGTCACTTGTGACAACGTGGCCGAGGTACTTAAAACTAGTGACAATATTTAATATTACACCGTTGAGACTTATGGGCGGAACACTGCGCGGCTGCTGCTTTGTCGCTTTAAATATGACGGAGCTCACTCTTTTTCGAGTTATTCAACCCACTTATCGATGGACTAAGCAGTACCATATCGTCCGCATAGCTTATATTATTGACACATGTTCCATCAATATGGCAGCCGACATGTGTAGTGCTCAGTCGCTCAATAAGCTGGTTGACATACAAGTTAAATAGCAAAAGCGAGCTTAATCCCCCATGCCTAACTCCGCATTCCAGCCTGTACTCGTCCGACAGAGTACCCACCCACCTCACCTGGTTTTTTTTTATTAGAGTACCAGTATTTGAGGAAGGGGGTATACTCCGCCGACACACCCGCGTCCCTTAACTTGTCACACAGTATATTATATGCAACTAAATCAAATGCTTTTGACAAGTCAAGGAAACACGCGTATAAAAACGGCGGCGTTCTCCTCGCTGTGTAGTACATGACAGTCCGCTTCAGACTTAGAATAGCGCTCTCTATTGAGACTCCTGCTTTGAACCCAAATTGGGCGTCGTGCAACTTAACCTGTGCAGTGAGGCGACTGTTCAACAGACTGTCAAGCACCTTTGCTGTAGTGGTTGCGAGTGAGATGGGTCAATAGTTACTCATGTCAGACGTATCACCCGTCTTATTTTTGACTATAGGAACAACTATTGTTCGCATTAGCGGTTCTGGTAAGTACGAGTGACCGACACACAGACTGAAAAACATGAACAGTACTCGCGGTAAATAAACCCCTGCATATTTGAAATGCTCGATACTGAGCCCATCGTGGCCGGGAGACTTTCCACGCTGCATTCTGCTAATAACTTTAGCGACACTCTTAGCAGATATCTTAATATTCTGCCCCGCCACAATGGGCTCACCATCTCTCACCTCACCAGATGTGGGACCTAAGGGTGACCGTACAGTAAAATGCTCCCTAAAGCCCTCCGTTATGCTTTTGTGGTCAGCAGAACCACCTACACTCATCGGAAAGCTAGGCCTAACAATCATTTTGCTGGTATGCTTCCAAAAACGTTTAAAATCCTTAGATGAGTAGTCAGTTGCAAGAAGATCCATTTTAAATTGCTCTTGTCTAATCTGACACCAATTTAATTTCGCTTTAAAATGTCTTCTCGCCTCTGACATCTCATCAAAGATCCGAAATTTAAGCTACGCCTCCCGATGTGAGTCCGCTACGTACTTATTCCACCCAATAACATAACCTCCCTTTCTGAGACATTTTTTTCTATGTGTTCGAATGGCCGCCCGAGACAGCGTACCAGTTATTTGGTCATACAGGATTGAGTGATGATCCTTGTTAGCACAAAAACCATCACAACATTCACTGAACTCCTGTGGAAAATCTATCAACCGTAATTCGGAATGACAAATTTCATGATATTTATTAATCTGCTATATCTGTCGCTCGCCCCACACGACACGGTTTACGGGTTTTTCTGCTGAAAGATCACTAACTTTTGGCTTAATCTTATTAAGATTACATTTCACTACGAGGGGAAAATGGTCCGACTAATACACGTCGTAGCGCACAGTTACACCAACGACTGAATCCCGTGCTGACTCTGTAACTATGCAGTGGTCCAACTATCTAGTGCAACCGTGAGCACCACATAAAATGTATAGGTATTTTTAGGGCACTTATTTAAATCTATACAATGCCAATCAAAATCCTCACAGAAGCCCAAAATTTCATTACAAAACAATTCATTTGGGTGTAAATTAAAGTCACCCAATATATAAAAGGCCTCAACACCATTGTTCTCCTCCACTTCAACTACCGACCGAATCGCACCAAAACACGCGGTAAACTCAGGTAGGTTGTCACGAGAGTTAGTTGGCATATATACACTAAACAGTACCGCCGACCTACCGCTCACGTTTACCTTGATCGCACAGACTCGCACGTTATTACACTCAATCACGGACACAGATTCGAACGCATTTTTACGCCACAACAGCGTGACGCCGCCAAATGGCCTCCCGCTGAGTACACCCTCTGTAGTGTCGACTGCAGACGTGCCGGTGCACCCGAACCCGTCTTCGATCGTATTAAGCAGCAGCAGGTCATGCGGTAGCAGCCAGGTCTCCTGGAGGGCTACCACGTCGGCTGTTAGGCATAACGTTCTGATTCCTTCTAAGGATCTCTTCATAGATTTACAGTTAAAACTTATTAGTTCGCTGTTGCAATCCATCAAATGTTATTATTATTAATTTGTCTTTCTGCATTATGGTCTTCAAGGCCTTGTTTCCTATTTTTATTCTCATATAGGTTCAGAAATCGCCTGAACGATATACCTGATGGCCAAAACTTGTCATTCAGGAATTTAGAGATTTTATATTTAGTTACAGAGTTTATAGGCGTTGTAATTCCTTTCTTGCTTCATTTTAATTTTAACCAACGAAACTGTTTCTCGCGTTTTCTCGTATATATAATTAATAATGTCTTGTTCAGTTACATCCCTATGCATGTTAGATATAAACAGTGGCACTTTCGTGTCCGCCGCTTTGAATTTCGAGCTATTCTCGCTAGAATCAGTAACCACACTGCCTGTCTGACTAATCAACCGATTTTTGAATCTATTTCTCTGTACCAAATGCCACGCCTCATCCTTTCCTTGCACCTTCCATTCACCCTCTTTGAAGTACATCGGCAAAAGAGACTTGCTTTGGCAGCGATAATGCATTCTTAGTTAAATTATTAACCAGCTTATCGTTAACAACAGTATGACTCACTAACCTGCCGGTGCGCTCCACAGCTGTTCCATTCACCGTAGTCTTAGTGATAGTGCTACGGCGCAACACACACTCACTTGACGTCTCACTCTCGCAATCCACGTTGCCGCATCTCGCCGGCAATTGCACTTTCTCAGTTACGCGTGTCTCCACAATAGGCGATGAGTGACAAGAACACATAGATTTGTTCGCCGATTTATGTAAAAGAGATGAACAGTCACTAGATTCGTTAGATTCATCATAAAAAGACACATTGTTGCAAGACATTAGTGCCATCGGGCCGCTGTCGATCATATTATTCAATCCACCCCCCTTTTTCGATTATTAACATTTTGCTCTTGAACTAGAAATGAATTCTCTTTGGGCGTCCTATAATATGACCCTTCAATTCACTTTTGGATACATAATTATGTGGGATGTTATGCACGGCTTTCTCCAAAAGGACTATTCGCTTAAGTAAGGGTGTCACATCGACATGACCGAAGCTAACGGGCGGAAGTTTTTCTAAATTTTTTGCCACAAATATAGGTATTATTTCTGGGTCTGTTTCTTTAAACAAGCAGATGATGTCCTCAATATTCCTTAACGTCTTCCCTTGACGTTTTCTAGTCTTCAACCGCTTGCTCACTGATTCAAATAGTAACGACTTCGCTACTTCAATATCATCCGAACTAAAAGTACTTTCACAGATTTGTACGAGGCTTTCTTTCGTCATAACATCTATTTTATTTTGAACAAAAGCTAACACTTCACAAATGACAATATTGCAGTTGGAACATTTTAATCTTTTCGATACGTTTTCCATCGTCGTAGCAGAGGTCAACAACCTCGCGTGCGCGCATAATCACGGTCAAGACCGCACTGATTTGTCAAACATGCATTTACATAAACTGACTTATCAGACATGCATGGTATTCAATTAATAAAATCAAATCAAATCAAATCACTTTTATTTGTTAACACAGGTGTAGAGATATACAGATCTTATATTTTATTAACAGTGCGCCATGTTATGCCTGGAGGCGTACACTCATCTAGCTCATGATTACAAATTAAAGTTAAAAAATATTTGAGAACCATGCATAATTATAAATTTAAATTGTTAGTTATAAATGTCAAAAATCTAAGTGCATAAGTCCAAATAATTGAAATGTCAAAAAATCTAAGTGTTTATGTCCAAATAATTTAATTTATTTAATTTAATTAGTCAAAGAATATTAGATGTCAATATTAATTATCAAATTAATTCATCATTTAAGTTATAATATAAAAATTAAGACAACAAAAAAAAAATCACACAATTTACATTAACGTATTATAAGTAACATTATTTTGTTTATATTGAACCATCATTCAAAAATTCATCCAATGTGTAGTAACATTTGTCGCTAAGCAACTTATTAAGTGCCTTTTTGAATTTTATCAATGGCATATTTTTAATGGCATTCGGAATTTTATTATAAATTTTTGGAGCATTGCCGAAAAAGCTTTTACGCATTAAGGATGTTTTACACTTAACATTACAAAGTTTATTAAGATATTGAGTACGCAATGGATTTCTTCTAACTTCAGATAAGCTGACAAATAAATGTGGGTTTTTTTTCACAAATAAAGCAGTTTCTATTATGTACATTGCTGGCAGTGTCAATATTTTTAATTTTTTGAAATGTGGAACACAGCTATCCGTCGTTTTTAGACCACACATAGATCTATCTCACACAGCGTTTCTGCATCCTAAATACAACCTCCCTATTAGCCGACTGCCCCCAGAAAATAATACCGTACCGTAAAATAGAAGCTATAAGTCCATGATATGCTGTTAGCAATGTCTCAATATTAACCTTTTTTGAGAGTTGAAATAGTGCATACGCAGATTTACTTAATCGTTTACATATTATGTCAGTATGAGTATTCCAAGTCAATTTATTATCAAAAGTGATTCCTAAAAACTTAGCACTATCAACTTCTTGTATTTTATGGTCTTTATAAGTGATATTAATATTGTTATTTTCACGACGTTGATGGTATTGCATGATGTTGGTTTTACTTAAATTAATCTTCAAATTATTATCGTCAAGCCAGTTTATTATATTAGTCAAAGATTCATTAATATCATTTTCATAATTATTTATGTCATTACATTCTATTACAGCTGTGCTGTCGTCTGCAAAAAGAACCATCTTATGCTGAATTATTTTTGGGAGATCATTAATGTAGATCAAAAATAGAGGAGGTGCCAACACGCCACCTTGGGGCACGCCATACTTTATGCATCTCTGTTTTGACAGATATACAGTTTCTAATTTAGTTTTGGGACATATTCGAGAGACTTCGGTGCATTGAACTCTATCAGTTAGATATGATTCTATCATTTTTAAGATATTTCCCCTTATACCGTAAGCATATAACTTATGCAGCAATATCTTATGGTAAACATAGTCAAATGCCTTCGTCATATCAGTGAATATTGTACAAATTGGATTATTTTTATCAACTGATGTCATAATGTTATTAATTAAATCAAAGATTGCCAGGTTAATATTTATAGTTTTGCGAAAACCTTTCTGTTCATTGCAAAACAAGTTATATTTTTCAAAATAGGAGTATATGGAGTTGTATATAACTTTCTCAAAAATTTTGGAAAAGATGGAAATTTTTGCAATGGGTCTGTAGTTTTTCATTTCCGTTTTGTCGCCTTTTTTTAATAACAGTTTGATTATAACTTTCTTTAAGCTATTGGGAAATATGCCATCAGCAATGCAAAGATTAATAATGTGAGCTAATGGCCGTGCTATATCTTCCTTCACATACTTTAGGACCTTAGTACAAACGCCATCACAACCAACAGTATTCGTATTTTTAAGTTGTGATATAATTTTTATAATGTCATTATCTGAAACCGGTGACATAAATAAAGATTGTGACGAAATATTATCAAAAACATTAGCATTGGTCTTATTAGAATTTATATTATTTTCAATTGTGTCAATATAGTAATTATTAAATTCATTAGCGATGTCAATGGGGCGTATAAAAGTCAAATTGTCTCTGTTTATAGTCATAATTTGTTCCTGTGGTAGGCACGTTTTAGATTTATTAATAACTTGCCAAGCGGCTTTGGATTTATTTTTAGAAGAGCTTATGAAATAATTGTTTTGGGCTTTCTGAGTCAATTTTATAATTTTTTTATAAAGAGTTGAGTATTTTCTCAAATTATTCTTATTTGTTGAGCTACGGTCACATCGATATTTCCATAGTAAATGTCTTTGTTTCTGGCTGCATATCTTTATCCCTCGCGATATCCATTTCGTTTTTCTATTTAATTTGACAGTTATTATCTTTTCTGGAAAGCATAATTTATATAATAATAAAAAGTCTTCCATGAAGGCTGCAAACGATATGTTTGCATCTTTAGCATTAAATACTTCTACGAATGATAAACAACCTAAGAATTTTTTTAATTTGATCAAATTATCTTCTGAATAATCATTCTTTTTACATTTCCAGAATTGTAATTTGCAAGTTATTTTTATAGGTACTTTCAGTATTTGAGCTGTATGATCCGAGAGGGCTAGATCTATGATTTCTGCCTTGCAGCCCTTTTGGTAACTATGGGCAAAATTATCGATGCAGGTATCACTACTGAGTCTTGTCGGTTTATATAGGGCTAGTTTTAAGTTATATTGTAAGAGAAAATATTCAAATTCTAACGTAATTTTATTTCTCTTTATTACATTAATGTTAAAATCTCCTGCAAGAATAATTCTTTTATTTGTCCCAGAGCAGAGCTTTTTGAGTATGATGTCTAATTTCTCATAAAATAATATATAATTATGTTTCGGTACTATATACAGGGGTATATAGAAATAATAATGATGTCATAAGATATAAGTTCGACAGCGCAACATTCAAATAATCCTGAAATCGATTGTTTAGCTACGTCATTTAAGAGCACGGCGACAGATGAATTTTTCATACAAACGTAATACCACGCTCATTTGCAATTGGAGTATATTTCCAACATATTATGATGTTATTCGGTTATAGACGATATTTATCTAGGTTCCTACATCTTTCTTTTTAAAAAAAACTTGCCTAAAACGAAATTAAAGCGAATTATAATTCGCACTTTTTTACAACGTAAATGGCATGTTTTCATTTGGCTTTTCCTGTATTAAAAATAACAATATGTCCAATATTCTCAATGTAGGAACACAGATTATATTATCAATTTACAAATGATAGAAAACAAATTGGAAAAACATTAAGTTTTCATTCATCCTTTTTGGTATTACGAAACACGTCCAATTTATCGCAAATTTCCAAGAGTTACTAGTGCTATCGCGGCAAGCGGGATGTCAGTGTCATTGTGTGCGTGCTGTCATTACTTCAGTTGCGTTCATAGGTCGAGTTATAAATTTTATTGTAATATTTTTGACACTATTGACTTAAATAAAATAGTACGTAAGCATTTAAAGTTTAATAAAAGGAATACAGAATTCTTGAGAACATGTCAGACTTTAGCTGACTAAAAGCACCGTCAAAAACCCCTTACAAAAAAGAGTAAAAAAAGCGCCGTTGACGATTTGGGTTCGGTCCAGATGGTTACCGGATGGCTGGACGGCCATTCCAAGCCCAGGGTGGCTAGAAATCTGGGTCGAGATCCTGGCTGCTGGGGTGTCAGGGTATTCCCTCGTCCATGCGGCCGCCTTCTTCGCTAGCATTACTGTTTCGCAGAAAGAGGGCTCGGCGCGAGAGGTCGTTGCCACCGATGGCCCCCACGCGGCGGTGTTCCGCCTAAACGGGGCACATATGTACATCTCTACCGTATGCTCCACCGTATCCTTCAGACCGTCCACACATGGTGATAACCAGGCGTTTCCTCCGCCTAAATCCGACGCAGGAGCCTCCCGTACTTGCCATGTCCGGTGAGTATTTGCGTTACGACAGTCGCTGAGATCCTGCCGAAACTGTCTGCCTTACAGCGACTTGTCGTGGCAGCGGAATTTCGCCCCAGGGTTGCATCTCCACGTGTAAATCATGCTTATGCGTGCAAAGGACTGTTGCCTCCACATTCCATGGTAGCAAGCCTGCAGGAAACCATGCGGGTATATTGCAGGAAACCGTGCTTTGTCTTTGTACCATTAGGATGGCTATAACTCCCTGGCATGCGTTCAGCTTGGCAACTGATCACTTTCGCAGCGACGGCGCTCCATAAAGGGCCATGGACCGAACGATACCTACGTAGAGCCTCCAGCAGGAGGCGTCTGGACACCCCAGGTTGGACAGGAGCCGCTTGAGTGCTTCAGTCTAATCCAGTTTGAAAGAAAGAAAGAAAGAAAAATAATTTATTTCAAATATTTATCAGCACAAGGCGCAACACAAAATAAACAATAAGTAACACGTTTGGGAACCAGACGTCGGAAGTGCTCCACAAAATACAATCGGCTGTCGAGGACGAGTCCTAGATACTTGTAAACTTTTATTGTAATTTGGGAAACCGGCGGTGGCTCGTTCCGAGGGCCATGAAAACACATGCTCTCGGACTTGTGCAGTGCCACCTCGAGTCCCAACTGCTGGATCCTCTTCACGACTGTTGCAACTCTGCGTTGCGGTTCAGGACAGGGAGCAGGGTTCTTGCAAGTGAGCCTGTGGCTAATTGGCAGCGGAGATGGGAGCAGGAAGAGAAGGCGATGGAACTTCATCGATTCCTCCCTGACGTGGCGGTTAGGCTCAAGGCAACTTGGGTCAAGCCGGACTACAAAGTCTCGCAGATCCTGACTGGACATGGATATTTCTGGAAGAAACTGTACGATATGCGGTTATGTGAGGTTAGCGTGTGCTATTGCGGTAATGAGGACGAAAATTTTGATCACGTTCTGTGGCGATGCCCCCCTTATGACGAACAGCGACGAAATGTGATGGACGGGATCACTCGCTTGGATGAGAGACCGGCTTACTACTGCAATATCATGGCCTCAAAAGAGTTCGAACACGAATGGCACAGACTAAGGAGTAAGCAGGCAGCGAACCCGTTCTGTGTGTTTGTCTTACCCACGTGAGGGGGGACCGTTAGTATGCTGCCCCAGGATGGGGAGAAAGGCAACATGGGGACAAGACGAAGAAATTTGTAAAGGAGTCAAGAAGCGGCTGCGGTGATAGCGCGCTCATATTTATATGGGTGGGCTGTGTCCGCAGCCGTCTCATTTCGATTCGGCCCATATGACATGATGTCGGTGGGGCCAAGGCTGGTTGGAGGTTGTTGCAACCCTGCGTTCCGCTAGTTCGACCGCCGCTCTCCCTTCGTTAGGATCAGCGTGTCGTCTGTATAATAGACCACGCTGACCCCGTTGGGGAGGTCGCATAGCACATAGTATGCAAATATGGCTACAAAAAACGGTGACATAAAAATATAAACTACACTACAACTAGTGGCGGAGCCATGGGCGTATGAGAATGCTCCCCTTTTGACGGGAATAGAGCGTTCATCACACCCTTCATAAACAGGGGCCGGTACTCTGTGTCAGCGGGGGAGCCCAGGTACGGATCTTGTTACGCACCATTTCGTAGGGTCGTCCACACGGGTCTCTGTTCAGAGTCCCCAGCTACACGTCGCGGGCCTCCAGTTTGGCCAGCCGTATCTCCGCTCTGAGGGTGCGCTTCGCTGTTCTTTATTCCTCGTACGCACCTGGTACTAGTGGAGCCGGATCTTGCGGATGGCCAGTTTGGCTTTTGCAGGGAGCGCTCTATTTGGACCCCGGTATCACCAGGTGCCGGTCTACCTCATTCGTGTGATCGAGGCTTACCTGACGGACAGGTTCATTGTCTGCCCCGCTCACCATGGAGAATGGAAACGCCGAGAGATGTCGTGCGGTGTTCCCCAGGGATCGGTACCAAGATATGGGTCGGAATGTTTTTGGTACTTGTCCTCGACAGCCGTTGGAATTTCGAAGAACACTTCGGACGTCTGGCTCCCAAACTGGACCGGACTGGGGCTGCCCTGAAGCGGCTCCTACCCAACATAGAGGTCCTTAGCCCTTTGCCGGAGGCTCCACGCAGCATTGTTTGGTCCATGGCTCATTACGGAGCGCCGGTGTTGGCCCCATTGCTGTGAAAGCGACCGGGGGCAAAGCTGAACGCATCCCAGAGGATCATGGCCATCCAAATGGTGCGGGGATACCGCACGTTCTCCAGCGAAGCGACGAGCCTCCTTGCTGGTCTGCCACCATGGGATCTAGAGGCAACAGTCCTTGCACGCATGCACAATTTGCGCATGGAGTTGCAACGCCGGGGTAAAAAACCACTGACGAAGGCGGTCAGAGTACCGGCGGGATCTCGGGGCAAGCCATAATTATGGCGATAAAACCAATCTTTGAGGAGTGGGTGAATAGACGTGGAAACATCCTCACCTTCCGCATGACGACACCTCACCTCGTGGTAAGTTCGGAAGAAACGCCTGGCAGTCATCATTGTGTAGACCGCCCGGAGGACAGGGTGGAGCATACGGCGATGGTATGCTCCACTCAGGCGGAGCACTGCCGCCGCGCCGTGTACTCGTGGGAGTGACCCTGGTACAAGCCATGGTCTGGAATGTGTAGGAATGGCAGGTGGTCGGCTCCTTCTACGAAGCAGTTATGCTAGCAAAGGAGACAGTCGTACACGTGAGGGAACATCATTCCTCACGGCCCAGCCACCGGGATCCTGATCCCTTTTTCCAGTCACCGTAGGCGCAGGGTTGCGGACGGCGAGCAATTTGTATGTCTCCGTCCGGCCGTCCGGTAAGCGTCCGTACCGAGCTCGAGACGTCGATGTTGCATAGTGTTCCACTCGCGTCTCGAGGACATGTCAGCAAAACCGTAGGGGCCCAGCAGGTTCGAAGTCTACTGAGGCCAAGGGTTGAGCGAAAGAGAACATCGGGGCCTTGAAACGAAAGAACAGTTTTCATTTCCCTAAAAGTCTGACACTAAAAGAGCGGCAGAAGTCATTGAATAATTTCTCACCTATGAAAAAAAAGCTCTCGCCTCCATAACATTTTCTGATTTGACAACAAGAAGACCACCTTGGGCACGCCACAATTATGGCAGTAAGTCCCCTCTTGGAGGCATGGCTGGAAAGACCTCACGGCGCGGGCGTCCTCACCTTCCGCATGACGCAGGTTCTCACCGGACACGTAAGTTCGGTAGGTTCGGGCTGTACTGGATTCGTACGGAAGTGACGCCCGAGTGTCGCCACTGTGCGGAACGCCCGGACGACACGGTGGAGCACGCAGTGGAGGTGTGCCGCTTAGGCAGAGCATCGCCTTGCCCTCGTGGAGGTGATCGGCGGCGGCGATCTCTCGTGCCAGACTGGTACAGGCCATTGTTCGGAGCGAGGAGGATCAGTGGCAGGCAGTCGCCTCCTTCTGCAAAGCAGTAATGCTAGCAAAGGAGGAGGCCGACCGTATCAGGCAACGGCGCTCACAGCCGCTGCCGGGATTCCGATTCCGATTTCCGGCCACCGTAGGCGCGGGCTTGCGGACGGCGAGCAATCGGTAGCTCGCTGTCCGACCGTCCGGTAACTGTCCGGATCGAGCCCAAGTTATCGACTGCGCGAACTGTTCCCGTGCGCCTCTAGGAGTTGTCAGCAACAGAAGGGGTCCAACCGGGTCGAAGCCTACTGTGGGGCCAGGGTTAGCTCCGAAAGGTTGCTCAGCCCCGGTACGAAAGGCAACGAAGGAACAGGAGTGGGTTTTTAGTCAGTAACAGTCTGACACTATCTCCCGCTCCACCCAAGAGCGGGGAATGTCATTAGATGATTTTCCCACCGTAAAAAAAGACCGCCTTTGTATGACATATCTGCTATTGTTATCATAATATGTTGAGATATTGGCGCGGTAATAAAATTTCCAAAAAACGCATTACTAGTTCGTACATTCACAAACAATTCCTGAAGTATTCTTCAAAAATAAAGCAAATTATGAATATACCTCATTTTACTAACAATAAATTGTAAGACGCTCACATACACACACATAGCTGCGTCAATCCGTCACTTGTTTTTGTCAAACAGAGACAGCTATATTCCGCGAACGAATTTTGAATACGCGTCAACTTGCAGTTGTGAGTGACATTCGCCGGCCGCTTAATATTCGAAATTGCAGTCCAGTTCTGACAAACATGCATGTACCTCCTCGTTTAGTATTTCTTGAGTAGTAAGCAGCTAGATAAAAGTTTGGTGTATACATTAGATCCTCATTGCCTGATTCCATAAAATGTTCTGTAATGCTATCTGCATCTACAATAGTTCCCTTCTAATTTAAATAATTCTTCTAATTTAACTAAAAATGTGTCTGACTTGTTCACTAAACCTGCTATATTTTGATGGAGAATATTGAGACAGTTATAGAAAAAACTGAGAGTCATCTGATGTCTGTGGAATCGGTAAAGCATTCATTTCACTTTCCTGGAAAGGGTGCAGCATTCCAAGCACTTATGTCTAAGACTAGATCCTGGAGATCTGATATAACAATATATAGGCCTTTATTGTTCAAAGTGCCATAACGAAAGCTGTATTTGTCGGAAGTATACGGCAGATTCAAATTTGAGTCTAGTATAAATGCGTATTTATATGTCTCCGCATCCATGCAAAGTAGATTATTGAAAGTATCAATTCGGCTGTTATACATTATATTACTGTTAACCATATATTTAAACGTTGGTAAACATATTATAAAGTTTGTATGTTTCAGAGCAGTTAGTTTTTCGCGTATAAACGAGACCAGTTCGATATAATTATGCGTTTTTTTTAAATGTACTTCGCCAATATAAATAATACAGTAATCACAGTATGTAAAGTTTCGCACTTTTTCGTCAATATTATCTAATAAAAGGTTCAGACTACAGTTAGGCTTACGATAATGGCATATTTCAAAATTATATAATTGAGTTCTCTGAGCAATTTTGTATATTCTACTGGAAGTTTCACTACTTATTTTACATATTTTATGTTTCAAAGATTGATTAGGAACAGTTTGATTTTTTTGCGGAATTTTATCTCGAAAAGTGTTTGAAAGACATAGGTTGGAGTCTTCATTTTTGTTCTGCAGTGTCACATGTGTAGAAGGTGTACAATCTGTTCTCTCGTTTTCTACAGTTTGCGTCTGCTTCGTTTTTTTGGAATTATTTATACTTTTCTTTGGAGTTTGTTTTTTCTGCTTTGCTGGACTGTAGCCAATCTTCTTAAAAATATCATTTTTCTTCATCAAGTCTTCATTAGCGTGCCTCAAACTTTTATTTTCTAGAGATAACAGTTCAATTTCATTGTGTGCACTATTTAATTGAGCCGCTAGTTTTTCTATCTCATGTTTCAATTTTGATAATTGACCGTCTTTATCATCGGACATATCTGGCATACTATTCGAGGTATAATCCAATGTTTGTGAAATGATATCACTGTCATCATCGTCCGACTCTGATCTAGTGCGGGTAGGATGGAAAGTTATGTTCTCCAGAAAATCCATGGTTTAAGATTTGTTATTTCAAATACAAGGTGCAGTTTTAAAACTGCACAATATTTCAGGAGGTTGTAATAAAACTCATAAATAATCATATAAAGAAACGATACCTGGTCAATAATCAGTAATACTTGTTATTTAATTTTTTAATTACACTAAACTAAATCGATTGATCGATGGCCGCGGGGGCGTGGCTAGGGTGTGGCGTGCGGGATGATGATTGGATGATACATTATTTATGAAACTATCGTTGCGAGTTAGTGTGTGTGAAAACGCCCTTTATTGTTCCGTGTTTGTGTTTGTGAAAAAAAGCGCGGTTATAAAAAAAAAAAAAATTACCTACTTATTTTATTATTGATTCGGGTCGAGAATCACTAACATAATTACCTCCTGAAATATTTTGCAGCTTCAAAACGACACCTTGTATAGATCCCAAAAACAATATTCGAATTTGGTCGGGATCGAACTCAGGATTCGTCAATTACTTCCTTCCAGCCGAGCGTATTACCGTTGCGCCACACGTACAGTAGCAAACGAATTGAAATTTTTGACCGTGTTGGTGTTGATGACGTAAGTATGTTCCACAGTCAACAGATGTCGTTGTTTTGCAGCAATTAACACAGTTAATTATTTATTTGTATTGCTAACACTATTATAAGTGAGGCAATACTAAATGCGATTAAATTCTTATGATTTACGCTAGATGGTGTTGTAATCACATCAATAACTTCGTAATTCAAATAAAAAACGGATCTTATGATTTATAAACATCAGGAAAGTCTCTTATAAAACACAAAAAGTTCAGAGGTATTAAAGTCTTTTATCACTGTTGCACTTAGGTTTATATATATGCAAACAGATCAACATGTTATTGTTTATTTTGTCCTAAAAAATCACGCTTGTAGACATCGGTCTTATAGTTTTTAATTTTATGTTTTTTGTTTATAATAGGCACCAAAACTGTTAATAACACTGTCACAGTGAGTTTGCGTGTCCGGATTCACTTTTATCCACTTTATATGGTCCAACGATTAAAAATACTATTTTTCGTAAACGTTTAAACGGGAGCGTAACACAATGTAATGTTTACATGTCAGCGCCATCTGGCGGCTTCTTAATAGTGTTTAATGAGCGTCCATGTTTTGCCAATAACGGCGTACAAATGTTTTAGGTATAAAAATTACATTTAATTGCATTTACATATTAAAGTCATTTCAAATTTCTAAATTCCATTACAAAATACACAAAATGAATAATTGATTGATGACAAGATATTAAAGTATAGGTGTATTATAGTCAAAAATAAATTAAATGATGTCCAGTAAATTCATAATATTATGCAGTCAAGTCAAAAATTCACATTATTACGTTGGAATAGAAAAGTCCTTTTCATTCAAATTGTAGTACACTTTATTAACTAAAAAACTTCTCAGCTTTTTTTTGCAAAGTGACAAGGGCAGTTCGCTCCAACTTTTAGGCAATTTACTGAATATCATAGGAGCCATACAGAAAACACTTTTGCGCATGAGGGATGTTCTCGCAGGATGAGAGCATAACCTACTGTTGTCGCGCCTGTTACGTGGGACTACTTCATCTAATCGTTTAAATCGGTGTGGATTTGTTTTGAAAAATACAGCTACCTCTAAAATGTATAGACACGGCAAAGTAAGTATTTTATATTTTTTAAAGTACGGCTTGCAACTATCAGTAGGTTTAATTTTAAATATTGAACGAATGCATCTCTTTTGAGCCTTGAACACCGTGTCTTTATGTCACACAAAATACACAGCCACAGTGATACCAGGAAATGTTTTAGAGTGATAATAAAGAAATACATTGCTTCAGTTCAAGTTGTTTATTCCATGGTAGGTCAAAAAGTGCCTTTCTAATTAAATTACAACGGTTTTTATACTCAGAAATTGACAAGCATAAAAATTCACTATGAAGGTAGAAAAATATTTAAAATAAATAAATAAAACGGAAATTGTCACAGTAAATTCTTATTTTAAATATGACTATCCGGTCATCGGGCTCTGATATTTTTAAAGAAATAAAAAGGAAGTGGTCAAGTTAAATCCTCACAAATTCAACCGGATGTTGTAATATTTTCTAGAGAGGAAGTTGTCATTTAATTTGTTATAAATTTAACAATATTTTAAAATAATTCGAAAGGAAGTTGTCAAATGAAATCCTTTTATAAATTAAAGAGGATGTCGTAATATTTTAAAATAACTCGGAAGGAAGTTATCAAATGAAATCCTTCTATAAATTCAACAGGATGTTACAATATTTAAAAGAAATAAGCAGGAAGTGATCGAATTAAATCCTCATCAAAATATTCAAATAATGGTTTTGCACCCACACGGCCATTCTGATTTCAACATGAACGGTTTTGAAGTGTTGTTACAGGATCTTGACGTTAACTGTGATATTATTATCCTAACAGAGTGTTGGCTGTCAAAACAGATGGTTAACTTACCATCTCTTGACGGTTATTACTCCTACAGAAGTGACATAAACATAAATCAGAACGATGGTTGAGTAGTTTATATCAAAAATAATTTAAGAACAGTAAGAGAAGAGCCAGTAACCCTAGATAGTAATAATTCCCAACACGCTAGTCATAGCTATTTATAGGGCTCCTTCACAAAACATAGATAGATTTTTAGAGTCACTCGACACAAATTTAAAAAAAATATCATCTTTTAAAAACATTATACTTTTGGGCGATATTAACATTAACATTGCTTCCGGGCAAACAGATAGTAATGTACATAATTATCTGAACATTTGCTCATTCCATGGACTTCTTCCAGCTCACTACCACCCCACGCATCAGAGTGGCTCATGCTTGGATCACATCATTATAAAATCAAAAAACCGGCCAAGTGCGAGTCGGACTCGCCCATGAAGGGTTCCGTAGCAGCAAGTAACATAATACAAAAGTTCTTGTAATGTGTTGTAACTTTGATCGATGTTTTAATAATACTGTATTTTTTTCGATTTATGACGCATTATAAAAAAAACTACTTACTAGATTTCGTTCAAACCAATTTTCGTTGGCAGTTTTTATAGTAATGTACATCATATATTTTTTTGAGTTTTATCATTCTCTTATTTTAGAAGTTAGAGGGGGGGGACACACATTTTACCACTTTGGAAGTGTCTCTCGCGCAAACTATTCAGTTTAGAAAAAAATGATAATAGAAACCTCAGTATCATTTTTGAAGACCTATCCATAGATACCCCACACGTATGGGTTTGATGAAAAAAAAATTTTTGAGTTTCAGTTCTAAGTATAGGGACCCCCAAAATTTATTGCTCTATTTCTATTTTTGTGAAAAAATCTTAAAGCGGTTCACAGAATACATCTACTTACTAAGTTTCAACAGTATAGCTCTTATAGTTTCGGAAAAAAGTGGCTGTGACATACGGACGGACAGACGGACAGACAGACAGACAGACAGACAGACAGACACGACGAATCTATAAGGGTTCCGTTTTTTGCCATTTGGCTACGGAACCCTAAAAATCCCTACAAAACTTTAGTTACTAATTATACGCTAACCGATCATCAGGCTGTTTTACTAGCACTACAAATAAGTTCACCTTGAAAAATATGCATGCGTAGCTACACTAAAGTCAATATGACTAATCTCGAGAATACATTCGCGGTATTAATCTTGACCCGGTTTATAATTCAGACGATGCAAATAGTTCGTTAAATTACTTCATATATTCGTTACAATCTGCGATAATGAAAAATACGTTTACTAAGACAGTGCCTAGAAAGTATAGTTGCATTAAACCTTGGATCACCCCTGGTCTCGTTCGTTGTATAAGGCATAGAGACAGACTTCATCTAAAATTGAAACTAGCTCCTGGTGACAAAGTGCTTTCTATAACTTATAAAAGGTATCGGAATTTCTGTAATAATCTTTTGAAAAAACTGAAAAATCAGTACGACAAAAATGAATTACAGAAGGCCGGGAAAAATAGTCAACTTGTGTGGAAGTTTGTAAAATCACATACATTTCGATCGAAAAAACCTGATCCTCCGTTAGAAATATTATTGACAGATGTAAACCCAAATGAAGCAATAAATAAAGCAAAGAACTTTTTTGTTAACGTTGGTAAAAACTTGGCTAAAAAAACACTTAACCCAAGTATCATTTCCCAACCCAACTCGTCCACGATATTCTCCACACTCAATTCTTTTGTTTTATTACATACCGATGTAACCGAAGTAGTCAGAATTATAAGCGGGCTTAAGGATGTTTGTGCCACTGGGTGGGATGACATACCCAATTATATTCTGAAAACATTTAAATACCTACTTGCCCCTTCTCTAACCCGCATCTTTCAACTTTGCTTATCTAAAGGTATATTTCCAAAACTACTTAAGAAAGCCGCAGTCACACCTGTATTCAAATCTGGAGATAAAACCAGTGTGAATAACTACAGACCCATCTCAGTATTAACAGGCCTATCTAAAATTTTAGGAAAAATTAATAATAGTAGATTGATAAAATATTTAGAAGAAAACAGACTACTATCAGATAATCAATTTGGTTTTAGGGCTAAAAAATCAACTAGCCATGCAGTCCATAATTGGACTAACTATATCACTACTAACCTAGATAATGGTATGCACACAATAGGGATCTTTCTAGACCTTGTCAAGGCCTTCGACACTATTTTTTGTTCTTTACTTTTGCACAAGATTGAATCTCTTGGGATAAGAGGTAAACAGCTTTCACTATTTTCTGACTATCTCAGCGATCGTTATCAATGTGTAAAAATAGGTCAGTACACTAGTTCTGATCTTAAAAATAGCTGTTTTGGCATTCCGCAGGGTAGCATTTTGGGACCCACATTATTTTTAATCTACATAAATGAACTATGCAGCCTGTCGCTCCAAAATGGTGTTATTATGTCATATGCGGATGACACCGCTCTAATGTTTTCAGGTAAGTCAAGAGCTGAGGTGTATGATTATGCACAAAATAGTTTTGACATTGTGTCTGAATGGCTCCAGAAAAATCTCCTAACATTAAACACAGATAAAACAAACTACATTATATTTACAATGAGAAATGCTAACATACCACTTAATAATCTAAACGTTCACGCACATATTAACTGCACGTACTCGTATGCTGACAATGCATGCTCTTGCCCCACTTTAGCCAAAGCTGAACAAGTAAAATATCTAGGTGTTACGATTGACTCAAATCGTAATTTCCGTAAACATATAGAGTTATTTTGTACGAGAGTGCGCAAATTAATATATTATGTTTTTAAAAATCTGCGTGACATAGCCGACTACAAATTAATAAAACAGGTTTATTTGGCTTTGTGTCAATCCATTCTTACATATTGCATAACTTCTTGGGGCGGTGCAGCTAAAACCATTTTACTCCCGTTAGAACGTGCTCTGAGAGCAATTCTCAAGGTTGCTACCTTTCGCCCTTTTAGATTTCCTACGCACCCGCTCTACATAGCATGTAAAGTGCTAACAGTGCGCCAATTATTTTTTTTAAACATAGTACTACATCAGCATACTGCACTGCCTTTTGACCCTCCACCTTCGGACAAGAGAAGAAAGGACTTGGTTTGCATAAAGCCTGAAACCAGACATGCCTTTACTAAGCGTTTTTACGTGTTCTTAGGTCATTTTCTATATAATAGGCTTAACAAAGTACTAAGTTTCTATAGTATAAGTTACAAAACATGTAACAAGATGTTGTCAGAATACTTAGTGTCACTAAATTACGCAGACACAAAACAACTTTTAGAAATTTTGTCATAATGTTATATGATAATGTTTATTTTTGTATAATTTCATAGATTTAGTTTTTAGGTATTATTGTACCATATTATTATGCTTAGTTATCGTAGTCATTTATTACAGTAGAACATTTTTTATAATAATTTTACTCTAATTTTAAATGTTATTGTCGCAATGAAACTGGACTGAAACACAGGTTTAAATTAACCTAGATCGGGCGGTCCACTATCAAATAATGCAATTCCAAACCACTGTTAATTGAAGCTTTTTTGATATTTTAGTTTTAGTATATTTTTAAGCACTGTAAATGTAATAGGAAACCTTGTTACTGTTGCCTAATGTTCATATTTTTGTAAACGTATTTCGAATAAAAATTATTATTATTATTAATGACAACTCCTAAAAACGACAATGACAGCTACATGAAAAACTGAGGTTTTTTTTTGGTTTGAATAATTTATGTTCGTACCGTTAATTTTTTTGATTGGTCAGGTTTACGGAAAGTTTTGAAAATGGAGACTAATTTGGGCAAAAAGTCAGGAGTTTTACAATACAATACACATTTCATAAAACCAGGATAAATACCAGTGATTAGTAAATTCTTTGAGTGTTTTGGAACAGTAATACTGTCCAGACTTGCAATATCACTCCCAATACTCTTCACCCATACTTGGAACTTTACTGCAAATGTTTAAGGATTTGGAAAGTAACACAGGTACATCTGAAAATATAAAAACCATACCTGGATTCCGACTTGTTTGTGTACATTGTGGTTTGATCTGGAAAGGAAACTCACTGGAAGTAGAAGCAATCGCTTGAATTTCTGAAAAATATGAGAGTTGAGATTTGAATAACAGTAATGAAAACACATTCTAAGAAATTGGAGAACAGAGAAGATTTATTACCTGGATTCCGACTCGTTTGTGTACATTGTGGTTTGATCTGGAGGGGAAACTCACTGGAAGTAGAAGAAATCGCTTGAATTTCTGAAAAATATGAGAGTTGAGATTTGAATAACAGTAATGAAAACACATATATTCTAAGAAATTGGACCAAATGACGAGATGAAATAAAATAGATTTATGTTTAGTTATGTCAGCTAAATGGAAGTTATCCACGCGTTCGGTGGTTGAAAAAACGTGCCCAACGTCCCAACCAAGGGTGTTGAAGGTCATGGATTACAATTGCTGTCTACAAGGATTGCAACTAGCAAGGTCACCTTGGTTTCGACGGTGGACGCCATCATGCGCGTGCGAGCCCTCACGACGGGGGATGCGGTGTCCCAGGGTAGATGTGTCGTGGCAGTGTCCTTGGACATTGCCAACGCTTTCAATTCCCTGCCCTGGAGTACGATCCGGAGGGCACTCCGGTACCACCGGGTGCCCGAATACCTCTGTCGAGTAGTCGAGGCCTACCTGTCGGACAGGTATATTGTCTACCCCGGTCACCAGGGAGACTGGAAACGTCGGGAGATGTCGTGCGGTGTTCCGCAGGGGTCGGTACTAGGGCCACCCTTGTGGAACATCGGGTACGATTACGTGCTGCGGGGCGACCTCCCTGACGGGGTCAGCGTGGTCTGCTACGCAGACGACACGCTGGTTCTAGCGCAGGGAGAGTCATACCGGGCGGCGGCCGCATTAGCGACACGCGGGGTTGCGATAGTCGTTGGTAGGATCCAGGAGTTGGGACTCGAGGTGGCGCTGCGCAAATCCGAGGCCATGTGTTTTCACGGTCGCGGCCGTCGGAACGCGCCACCGTCGGGTTCCCAACTAACGGTAGGAGGAGTTCGCATCGGCGTCGGGACATCGATGAGATACCTGGGACTCATCCTCGACAGTCGATGGAATTTCGTGGAGCATTTCCGACGTCTGGCTCCCAAACTCAACCGGACTGGGGCCGCTCTCAAGCGGCTCCTACCCAACCTTGGGGGTCCAGACGCCTCCTGCCGGAGGCTCTACGCGGGGATCGTTCGGTCCATGGCCCTCTACGGGGCGCCGGTGTGGGCGCCGTCGCTGCAAAAGCGACCGGCGGCCATTCTGAACGCCTGCCAGAGGGTCATGGCAATTCGGATGGTGCGGGGATACCGCACGATTTCCTGCGAAGCGGCGAGCCTTCTGGCTGGCCTACCACCGTGGGATCTGGAGGCAACAGTCCTTGCACACATGCACGACATGCGCGTGGAGATGCAACGCCGGGGTGAAAGTCCTCTGCCGCAACAGGTCACGGCATGGCGGACAGAGCTCCGGCGGGATCTCATGGTGGAATGGCGTCAGCGACTATCGCAACCCCGTCATGGGCACGTCACAATTATGGCGATAAGTCCCCTCTTTGAGGCGTGGCTGGAAAGACCTCACGGCGTCCTAACCTTCCGCATGACACAGGTCCTCACCGGAAATGGCAAGTTCGGGAGGTTCCTGTTCCGAATTAAAGCGGAAGTGACGCCCGGGTGTCGCCACTGTGCGGAACGCCCGGAGGACACGGTGGAGCACACAATCGCGGTGTGCCCTGCTTGGGCGGAGCATCGCCGTGCCCTCGTGGGGGTGATCGGCGGCGGAGACCTCTCGCGCCGGGCCTTGGTCGAGGCCATGGTCCGGAGCGAGGAGGAGTGGCGGGCGGTCGCCGACTTCTGCGAAGCAGTAATGCTCGCTAAGGAGGAGGCCGACCGCATCAGGCAACGGCGCCCTCGCCGCCGCCGGGATTCCGATCCCGATTTCCAGCCACCGTAGGCGCGGGCTTGCGGACAGTGAGCAATGGGTAGCTCGCTGTCCGGCCGTCCGGTAACTGTCCGGACCAAGCCCAAGCCGTCGACGGCGCGCGCTGTTCCTGCGCGCCTCAAGGAGTTGTCAGCAACAGCAGGGGCCCAGTCGGGTCGAAGCCTACCGGGGCCAGGGTTATCCGAAAGGGCGCTCGAGCCCCGGTATGAAGGCTTGAAGGAACGGGATAGGTTTTTTATTCAGTAAGAGTCTGACACTATCTCCCGCTCCGCCCAAGAGCGGGGGTTGTCATAAGATGATTTTTCCCATCGAAAAAAAAAAAAAAAAAAAAAAAAAAAAAGGTCACCTTGGTTGGGATGTTTACCCATTATTTATTATATTGCCTACATAATAATAATATTATAAATTTATCATAGGAATGCGAGGTATCAGCAACGTTTGCCCTACTACTGGACCAATCAAAACTGTGGTACTGTAAAAAAAATTATGAACTGAAATTCAATATTAAAAGACAATGTTAACACTACTGGAACATAGGTATATTCGCTTTTAAGAAACAGTGAGCTGCAATCAACCATTATAGGCCAGTAAAGGTTGGTGGATTTCACAGTTTTCTCACAATATTTTCCCACACTCTTTTGATAGCCATGGTGAAACAATAAATTGCTCAAAGCGGCATAGCCTATAACCATCAATTTATGATTATTAAAGCATGTGAAGACTTTCAAAACTTATTGTAATATTTGTTTAAATAGGTACCTGAAATATTTCCTGAAGGTAAAATCTACGTGGGAACAGCCAATTTGCTATTATTTTTTTGAATACAGAAACTGCTTTTCATAGTGATAGCCGGATGCTTTGAGTTATTATCGATTATAATCCATAAGTAGCCATTAATAGCCTAGCAATGGCTAATAACCCTGCTATTAATGTTTTGTTAAAAAAATTAATGGTTTTTTTTGTTTATTGTAAAATCTGTGGGTGTGAACATAAATTAGGTGCGTGTACGTAGTGTGATTCAATGTATTCTAATTCTTTTTATTTATTTTCACTTTTTGTTTGTGAAAAAGTGTTAATAATAAAATAAATACACATTTTTTGGGAAATTCAGTTTTGTTAATTTAGAGATCCAATACTATAAAAACCATAATTACCATAGACACATCGCTTTGTGATTTAACCATCTACATAATTAATTACTTAATTTAACAAAATGGAGTACTATATTCGATCGCGCTAACGGGCTCAAGCACGCAGCATATCAGGCATGGGCCGATCCCAACCTTGGGGGTCCAGATGCCTCCTGCCGGAGGCTCTACGCGGGGATCGTTCGGTCCATGGCCCTCTACGGGGCGCCGGTGTGGGCGCCGTCGCTGAAAAAGCAACCGGCGGCCATACTGAACGCCTGTCAGAGGGTCATGGCGATAAGGATGGTACGGGGATACTGCACGGTCTCCCGCGAAGCGGCGAGCCTTCTGGCTGGCCTACCACCGTGGGATCTGGAGGCAACAGTCCTTGCACACATGCACGATATGCGCGTGGAGATGCAACGCCGGGGTGAAAGTCCGCTGCCGCGACAGGTCACGGCATGGCGGACAGAGCTCCGGTGGGATCTCATGGTGAAATGGCGTCAGCGACTATCGCAACCCAGTGCTGGGCACGCCACAATTATGGCGGTAAGTCCCCTCTTTGAGGCGTGGCTGGAAAGACCTCACGGCGTCCTTACCTTCCGCATGACGCAGGTACTCACCGGACATGGTTCGTTCGGGAGTTTCCTGCACGGGATTCATGCAGAGGTGACGCCCGGGTGTCGCCACTGTGCGGAACGCCCGGAGGACACGGTGGAGCACACAGTCGAGGTGTGCCCTGCTTGGGCGGAGCATCGCCGTGCCCTCGTGGGGGCGATCGGCGGCGGAGACCTCTCGCGCCGGGCCTTGGTTGAGGCCATGGTCCGGAGCGAGGAGGAGTGGCAGGCGGTCGCCGACTTCTGCGAAGCAGTAATGCTCGCAAAGGAGGAGGCCGAACGCATCAGGCAACGGCGTTATCGCCGCCGCCGTCGCCGGGATTCTGATCCCGATTTCCGGCCAACGTAGACGCGGGCTTGCGGACAGTGAGCAATGGGTAGCTCGCTGTCCGGCCGTCCGGTAACTGTCCGGACCAAGCCCAAGTCGTCGACGGCGCGCACTGTTCCCGCGCGCCTCAAGGAGTTGTCAGCAACAGCAGGGACCCAGCCGGGTCGAAGCCTACTGGGGCCAGGGTTATCCGAAAGGGCGCTTAAAAAAAAAAAAAAGGCATGGGGCGATGCTTGTATGCAGAAGACAAATGACGTAAGCCAGAAGAAAAAACCTTTCAACAGAGCTGCCAAGTCTTGCAAGAAGGTGATGCGGAGGTCTCGGTTCGACCACATTAGCCGCATCGGGAACAAACTAGCTTCATACCCTGCGGGTAGTAGTTAAGGCGTTTTGGTCCCTGGCTAAGTCGGTTGAATCGAACTTCTGCCGCCCCTCACTACCATCACTGCTAAAACCCGACGGGTCGCTGGCACATACCGCTGAGGAGAAAGCAAATTTGTTTGCCTCACTCTTCGCGGAATCTTCGCGTCTAGATCCAGGTAACGCGCAGCCCCCTGTTTACCCTGATGATTGCGATACGAGTATGTCGGATAGTCGCATCCATTAGAAGGACGTCCGTAGGGTGCTACGTAACCTTGACGTGAACAAGGCTAGCGGTTCAGACGGGATACCAGCAATTGTACTGCGAACGTGTGCGCCTGGATTGTCTCCGATCCTGACACGCCTATTTAGGCTTTCATTTGAGGCTGGAAAAGTGCCGATTGCATGGAAGCAAGCTAATGTACAGCCCGTGCCCAAAAAGGGGAGCCGGGCTGACCCAGCTAACTACCGACCAATCTCAGTAGCGTCCATTCTCTGTAAGACCATGGAACGTGTACTCAACATTAAGCGCCTGGCATACCTAGAGGCTAATGATATCCTAAGTGACCGTCAATACGGCTTTCGCCGAAATCGGTCAACTGGAGACTGGAGATCTTCTAGCGTATGCCATCCACATCAGGAGTAAGGCCATCGAGAAGCACGGGGAAGCGCTTGCCGTCTCCCTTGATATCTCGAAGGCTTTTGATAGGGTTTGGCACGAAGGCCTTATTAGTAAGCTTCTATCTTTCGGTTTACCCGCTGGATTATGTGCTTGGATCACAGACTTCCTGAGTAACCGGTCCATCCGAGTGGTTATCGATGGCTGCTCGTCCGGTCAAATGGCTATTAATGCCGGGATCCCTCAGGGGTCAGTACTCTCGGCAACATTATTCTTGCTGCACATAAACGATCTGCTTAAGCCCGGTACCTTTGGGTATGCAGATGACAGCACTGTTGCCGAGAGTTACATATCCAACGCGCGAGCTAGTGGATCACAGATCCAGTCTCTTCGAGAGGCTATGGTTGAGCGCTTGAACTTGTCCTTGGAGGCAGTCTCCGAATGAGGCGCTGCCAATTTGGTCAAGTTCAATGCTGCAAAAACCCAGGCGTGTCTATTTTCCGCTAAAAGGAGCCAATTCAGCCCCGCTCCAACTTTGCGGGGTGTAACCGTGCCGATAACCGACCATTTTGACCTTTTTGGTGTTACGCTGACATCAACACTCAACTTTGGGCCATACATCGAAGCAAAGGCTACACTGGCTGCAAAAAAGCTGGGAATCCTCGCAAAGGTCAGACAGTACTTTATTAAGCTCAAGTTCGATCGTGTATGGAGTATTGCTCTCATCTTTGGGACGGATCTGCCCGATACCAGCTTGATGAACTTGAGGCAATTGAGAGGCGAGCCAGAAGGATAATTGGCGATGATACACTCGTCGAGTTGAGGCTTCAAAGTCTTGAGCATCGACGCAGAGTTTTCTAAAGGTTGCATTTCGGAGAGTGTGCGTCGGAATTGCATAACCTAATTCCGCCTAGCCCGTTCCATTATCGGATTACCAGACGTACGGCTATGCGCCACCGGTACATGGTGGATATCCCACCTACACGCACAAAACGTTTTGGGAACACATTCATTGTGCGTGCAGCTAGGGAGTGGAATTAGTCATTGCTGCTAGCTCACATGAGCTTCAAACTTTACCAGAAGCTTCACAAAATCCATCAACTAATCAAAACTTAGGTAATTCAATAAAAATAAGTGTATCCTAGATAGACATGGCCCCATGGCCTATATCAGGGATAGCGAACCTTTAATGGAGAACGTTAACGTGCCACTAAATATATAAAACGTTTTTTTTTTTTCATATATTTCGCTTTGGTAATTAAATGGACAAAATGAAACTAAATGCTTAGTTTGTAACTTAAAATTCATGTGGCGTAATATTTTAGTGTAATTATTGCTATAGAAAATTATGTTGTAAATCTTATACTGCCCGAATTATTATGCCACGTGCTACCGTGCACCACACGTGCACTAGGTTCGCCATCTGTGACCTATAGACTATTTTCCTATGTTTCAGATTTGAGTCAAGTCAAAAATGTTAAAAAACTAAAAACATCCAAACAAAGGATATTAAGTAAATTTACAGATTTATCTCCCAACATTCAAAACGTTGTACAAAGAGTACAAAAAGGCAAAAAAACCAATGGATTTTTACAGAAGAGCCAAGAGAGCTTTGAAATTTAACAAAGTAACGTCCTTAGAAAAATTGACAGCAGAAATGAACCCATTTGCAAAAAGAATCTTCAAAATGCAGATTAATCTTTGTACCAGAAATAAGCAAGGGTGTCAATTTTCA
Organism: Mythimna ferrago; assembly: GCA_910589285.2. Classification (NCBI taxonomy): domain Eukaryota; kingdom Metazoa; phylum Arthropoda; class Insecta; order Lepidoptera; family Noctuidae; genus Mythimna; species Mythimna ferrago. Next base: position 154,736 of record CAJUUU020000012.1, read on the forward strand.
CTGGAAGAAAAATTGATTGCATTATCTATAATGAAGCAAAGTCCCAAGTGTTATCGATTTTTACACAAAATATTTATACTACCATCAAGGTCAACTTTGAATAACATGGTGGCGAAATTGAACATTGAGACTGGAATCTGCCCTCAAGTTTTCGAATTAATGAAAAAAGAGGTTTGTGTTATATTTGTAGTTTTAATGGAAACGATACTCGTGTCTAACTTTCTACTTTGGGTCTGAAAAAATATTTACTTATATTACTTTAATTTGTTTCCAGGTTGCAACATGGCAAGGCGGGCCCATCGGGGCAAGCAGGGCGCGGGGCCGCGGCGTCAGAGCCTGCGAGGCCAACCCCGACGGCTACGCAGCAGCGGCGGCGGGGGAAGCCAGCAGCTCCTCCCTCGAAGGCTAGGGCGGCGCCTAAACCAGCAGGACCTCCTGCCGCGGTGGCGACTAGGCCGCGTCAACCGCCTCCCCCCGAAGAACCCTCGGCTGGCGCCGAATGGACGGTTGTCGGCGCCGCGAGAAAGGCGGGCAAGGCGGCCAGGACGGCCAAGAAGCGCGCAAGGCGCCAAGAGCGCAAGAAGCGGGCCATGGCGGCGAGACTTCGCGCCCCGAACTCCGAGGCTGTGGTGATAACACTGCAGCCAGAAGCGGAGAAGAAGGGCGTGACGTATGACGCCGTCATGGAGAAGGCGAAGCAAGCGGTGCTGACCCACCTTGAGGAGCTCGGAGCCGCTGGGACCTTTCGCATGAGGCGCATGGTCACCGGGGCCCGAATCCTGGAGGTCCCCGGTGCGACCAGCGGCCCAGCAGCTGACGCTCTGGCCGCTAGGATCAGAGCGTCCCTCGATGCGGAGGAGGCCCGAGTGTCCAGGCCCACAAAGTGCATAGATATGCGCATCATGGGCTTGGACGACTCCGTCAGGGTGGACGAGGTGGTGGCCGCCATCGTCAGGGCGGGCCGGTGCACGACCGGTCAGGTTCGGGCGGGCACCATCCGCGCTGACGGCACGGGCATGCGAGCGGTGACAGTAAGCTGCCCCGTTGCGGCGGCCAGGACCATCACCGGGGAGGGCCGACGGCTTTTGGTGGGCTGGGTCTCCGCACAGGTTAAACTGCCGGAGCCCAGACCTCTGCGGTGCTTCCGGTGCCAAGTGGGGCACCACGTTGGCGCCCACTGCGCCGCGGATGTGGATCGCAGCGACCGCTGCCACCAGTGTGGCCAGCCCGGTCACAAGGCCGCAGAATGCCGTGCTCCGCCACACTGCTACGCATGTGCGGCGGCAGGCAAGCCGGCCAACCACCGGGCTGGGGGCAGGTCCTGCGACCCCCCCGCCAAGGACAAGGGCAGGGCCCGTAGGCCCATCCCCGCCGACGTCCTCACCGCCGCAGCCGCCTCCTTGGCCGCCGCCGTTATCGCCGCCGCACCCGCCGCTCTCGCCGCCGCACCCGCCGCTCTCGCCGCCGCACCCGCCGCAGTCGCCGCCGCACCCGCCGCGGCAGTGCCCCCTAGAAGGGCTCGGGAGGAGACGATGGACTGCCAATAACGGCCCCATTCCGTCTCCTCCAGGCGAATATCAACCACTGCGCCGCCGCTCAGGATCTGTTGCTCCAGAGCATGGCGCAGTGGTCGATAAATGTCGCCGTCGTCTCCAAGCCGTACTACGTCCATCCCCGTGGAGACTGGGTTCAGGACCTAGACGGCTCGGTGACGTTAATCTCGTCGGCCGCCGCCGGTTCCCCGCCCCTCGAGGCTGTTGCGAGGGGACGGGGTTGCGTGGCAGCACGGTTCAGGGACATTGCAGTGGTAGGCATCTACCTGTCCCCGAACAGATCTCTCGACGAACTCCAGGTCTCCCTTATGGAGCTAAATGTCGTCGTCGCTGGGTTCGGTACCCTCCCCGTGGTCGTTTGCGGGGACTTCAACGCCTGGAATACGACTTGGGGTTCCCGGTACACGAACCCACGGGGTCAGATGGTGGAGGACTGGGCTTTGGAGCTGGGCCTGGTCGTCCTGAACCGGGGTTCTGTCCCCACGTTGGCGCGGATGCGGTGTGAATCAATGGTGGACATCTCGTTTGCCAGCTCCACTCTGTTGCCGCGTGTCGTTGACTGGCGCGTTATGGAGGAGGTGGAGACGTACTCCGACCACCGGTACATCCGGTTGGACGTCTCCGCCGAAACCTCGGCCGCGCCGGTCCGACAGAGCCCTTGCGGTCCGCGGTGGGCGCTTAAGCAGATGGACCGGGAGCTCCTCCTGGAAGTCGCGACGGTACAGGCCTGGGTGTAAGCACCGGACAGGCCTGTCGACATAGACGTCGAGGCGGAGTGGTTCCGGGAGGCCATGTCGCAAATCTGCGACGCGGCAATGCCCCGAGTCCGTCCAGGGCGAGCTAAGCGCCAGGTGTGCTGGTGGTCGCCGGAGATTGCTGCATTGCGCAACGCATGCAGTCACGCGCGACGCCGGTACGCCAGACACTGCAGGCGCCGCATCCGCCCGCCGGATGCGGAAGCCAGAGAGGCGGAGCTGTATGAGGGATACAGAGCGGCAAAACGCACCCTCCGAACGGAGATCAAGCGGGCCAAACTGGAGGCCCGCAACGTGTGGCTGGGGTCTCTGAACGCGGACCCATGGGGGTGCCCGTACAACATGGTACGGGAAAAGCTCCGCCCCTGGGCTCCCCCACTGACTCAGAGTCTCCGGCCCCAGATCGTAGAGGGTGCGGTGAACGCTCTGTTCCCTGCGCGGGGGGAACACTCCCCCCGCCCATGGCTCCGCCTCCACCGCCAGTGGTGTCTGACGCGGACCGCAACAGCGACGACGAAGACGATGCTCCAGAGGTGACCGAGGTAGAGATGAGAGTGGCGGTGCGAAGGCTGAGTGCCAAAAACACCGCCCCAGGACCCGACGGCTTGCCTGGAAAGGCCTGGGTCCTGGCCATGGAGGCTCTCGGGCCTCGACTGAGAGGGCTCTTCAGCGCATGCATGGAGAGGGGCCAGTTCCCACTTTGCTGGAAGACGGGGAAACTGGTCCTCATCGCGAAGCCAGGGCGCCCTGCGGACTCTCCGTCCGCGTACCGGCCCATTGTGCTGCTCGACGAGGTGGGCAAGCTCTTTGAGAGAGTCATTGCAAACCGCCTCGTCGGGCGCCTAACACGGGTGGGGCCGGACCTTTTGGGCGGACAGTTCGGCTTTCGCAGGATGCGCTCTACGGTGGACGCCATCATGCGCGTGCGAGCCCTCATGACGGGGGATGCGGTGTCCCGGGGCAGGTGTGTCGTGGCAGTGTCCTTGGACATTGCCAACGCGTTTAACTCCCTGCCCTGGAGTACGATCCGGAGGGCACTCCGGTACCACCGGGTGCCCGAATACCTCTGTCAAGTGGTCGAGGCCTATCTGTCGGATAGATTTATAGTCTACCCCGGTCACCAGGGAGACTGGAAACGTCGAGAGATGTCGTGCGGTGTTCCGCAGGGGTCGGTACTAGGGCCACCCTTGTGGAGCATCGGGTACGACTACGTGCTGCGCGGCGACTTCCCTGACGGGGTCAGCGTGGTTTGCTACGCAGACGACACGCTGGTTCTAGGGCAGGGAGAGTCGTACCAGGCGGCGGTCGCTCTAGCGACACGCGGGGTTGCGATGGTCGTTGATAGGATCCAGGAGTTGGGACTCGAGGTGGCGCTTCACAAATCCGAGGCGATGTGTTTCCACGGTCGCCGCTCTCGGAACGCGCCGCCATTGGGTTCCCAACTAACGGTGGGAGGAGTTCACATCGGTGTCGGGTCGACGATGAAGTACCTGGGACTCGTCCTCGACAGCCGGTGGAATTTCGTGGAGCATTTCCGACGTCTGGCTCCCAAACTCAACCGGGCTGGGGCTGCGCTCAAGCGGCACGGCATGGCGGACCGAGCTCCGGCGGGATCTCATGGTGAAATGGCGTCAACGACTATCGCAACCCAGTGCTGGGTACGCCACAATCATGGCGGTAAGTCCCCTCTTTGAGGCGTGGCTGGAAAGACCTCACGGCGTCTTTACCTTCCGCATGACGCAGGTCCTCACTGGACATGGTTCGTTCGGGAGTTTCCTGCACCGGATTCATGCGGAAGTGACGCCCGGGTGTCGCCATTGTGCGGAACGCCCGGAGGATACGGTGGAGCACACAGTCGAGCTGTGCCCTGCTTGGGCGGAGCACCGCCGTGCCCTCGTGGGGGCGATCGGCGGCGGAGACCTCTCGCGCCGGGCTCTGGTTGAGGCCATGGTCCGGAGCGAGGAGGAGTGGCAGGCGGTCGCCGACTTCTGCGAAGCAGTAATGCTCACAAAGGAGGAGGCCGAACGCATCAGGCAACGGCGTTATCGCCGCCGCCGCCGCCGCCGGGATTCTGATCTCGATTTCCGGCCACCGTAGGCGCGGGCTTGCGGACAGTGAGCAATGGGTAGCTCGTTGTCCGGCCGTCCGGTAACTGTCCGGACCAAGCCCAAGTCGTCGACGGCGCGCACTGTTCCCGCGCGCCTCAAGGAGTTGTCAGCAAAAGCAGGGACCCAGCCGGGTCGAAGCCTACTGGGGCCAGGGTTATCCGAAAGGGCGCTCGAGCCCCGGTATGAAGGCTAGAAGGAACGGGGTGGGTCTTTTAGTCAGTAAGAGTCTGACACTATCTCCCGCTCCGCCCAAGGGCGGGGGATGTCAATGCATGATTTTTTCCCACCATAAAAAAAAAAAAAAAAAAGGTTGCAACATGGAAGACCAATAAAAAATTGTGTTCCGTGATTTATGATGAAATATCACTAGAGACTGCCTTAACTTTCAACAAAAATAAGGACACCAATAATGGCTTTGTAGAGTTAAACACAAAAAAAAATCAGTTTGCTGATCATACCCTCGTTTTTATGCTGAGAGGAGCAGTTTTTAAATGGCAGCAACCAGTGGCTTATTATTATTGCCAAGGAGCTACCTCGGGGCTGGAACTCAAAATACTGTTGAAAGAAGTGATTTCTGCTGTAGTTGGATGTGGACTAAAACCAATTGCATTAATTTGTGACCAAGGTGCTTCTTTTCAATCTGCACTAAAAAGTCTAAAAGCAGACACGGCTCGTGACCAAATACTTGCAGATCGAGAACCAGGTTAGTATAATTGAATTAACTGTCCCATTATGGCTGTGAATTTTCAAAAATTCAGAAAGATTTTCAAATGATTACCATTAAGGGTAATTTTGCTTTCATGACTCATCCCAGCAGTAGGCAGGTTTAAAATAACGAAAATCGTTCAAGGGATCTTCGTCACCAAGATGTGATACTTACCATCTTTTTGACTGTGCTGCGATATTTTACCAACTGTAAAACTTGTTGGCAACCATTTATCATTATTTACTTTAAAATGTTTTATATTTTCAGAAGGCACAGTTACAATAAGTGGGGTCAATCTGAGTATTGTGTATGATCCCTCTCACCTGATAAAGGGTCTGAGAAATAACAACATAACCTTCAATGGGAAAATTTCTAAATGGCAAGACATAGTAGATGTGTATGAAACAGATTGTCATCACACCGAAGCCAGACTTCTCCATAAACTGAGTGATCAACATGTAATTCCAGAAAAGATTAAGAAAATGAAGGTACTTATATTTGTAATTTGTTTTATTTTATTTTACTGGGGACAAAAAACAGTTGCATGTTAAGAAAATTCAAAGAAAATCCAATGTCCACATCGTAATATACATATGAATAACAGAGGTGGAGAACTTTACTGTGGTAAGAGTATACAGAATACAGGGCCTCCTGCGAAAGCTTCACGTATAACAAAATAATTAATTTCTATAATCAAAATTAATATAATTTAATCCAGCTATTTGTATTCTGCTGTAGATTGACTATGATGGCAAATTTTTTCTTTGTACTTAAAAGCTGTATTTGTAATTTTCAGGCTAAAAATTGTGTGAAGGTCTTCAGCACAACTGTATCTGCAGCCTTAATATATACAGCAAAATTTTGTAAGTAACATTATATGAAACTAAATGTTTTGCATGTAAAGTCTTGTAGTCCCATGAACATTTGGCCGGCTGCGCCCGGATAGAGCCCCGATAACCACGAATGTTATGTGTAAAAATGTTTCAAGAGATCCAAGTCGTTTCGAAGGAGTAGTGAAATTTGCGGAATTGCTAAATATTTTTTTTAGATAAAAGTATTAATCGCACGAAAAAATCAAATGTTGATAATGTTGTTCACAAATCTAATATATATTTTTTTTCAAACCTATTAACTTGGCGGTTACTGGGGAGTAAACTTCAGAAAGTCAGTGTTATGGTATTTTTGAGCGCTTGAGCCTTAACAGGTTCGATCCCTGCTTATGCTTATGGTCTATATTTTACCACAAAAAAAAATAACCTCACAATTTGCATTTTCTATTTCAATATGAATGTGGTAATTAGACGGTATTAAGTAGAATTAAACATTAGCATTATTAAACGCATAGAAATGGCTAGAAGCCGGGAAAAATGAAAGGAAAGGAAGGAGGCCTTTGCCCAGCAGTGGGACTGTATAGGCTAGATATAAATAATAAAAATAAAATTAAACATATAGTGAAGCAAACAAAGTACTTATATAGAAATAAATTATTCATTTCAGCTCACTATGCTGATGGGAGACCCGTCAGTAGCACACTTCCAAATACAGCGGAGATCGTTCTATTTTTTGACCAATTGTTCGACAGCGTCAACTGCGAGGATGATCCGGCAGACCAAATCATTCCTTTACAGCCATTGTTTATTGAACAAGTAAAAGAAATGGTCGAGCCAGGTCATTCTACTAAAAATCAAAATTTTGAAATGATTTTAGAGCAGGCTCGTAGGGAACGATTGAATGTTCATTCGCGTGCCTACACTGCGGGATGGGTAGTACGAAAAATTTTTGATAAGTGACCAAAGCAATATTCACGACTGGATAAACCACCGCGAATACACAATGGCAAAAAAAAGGTTAAATTACCCATCTGAAGGTGTAGTAAGGTGTTTTGGTACAGTGGTTACAGAAAGAAATGAATATTTGGAGAACAACGCCCATCTAAATTTTGACGAATATTCGCGAATATAATCGCGTTGGCGAATATATTCTATAGCCGTTCAATCAATAAATACTTTTTCGTTTGTCAAGAAAAATTGCCAAACATTCGCTTGTTTCTTATGAATTCTGCGCATATTCGCGAAAGCGAATATTCGTTACATCACTAATCCATACATGTTGCATAGTTCGTACCTATATTTAAAAGATTTTAATGACATATCTCCCATCTCCCATCTCCCAATACGGCTGGTCACCGCGGGGGATAAAGACTACAACCCTCCATCTCCACTACAAGATCTTTTCATTTGTACCTACAATGCAAGATCACTACTTTCAGACGAAAGGCTACTCGATTTTAAGAGAGCAATTTCAAAAATAAAATATGATATTATTGGCCTTGCTGAAATAAGAAGAACGGGATATAATATAATAGAACAAAACGAACATATTTTCTGCTACTTCGGGGAAACGAAAGGTCAATATGGAGTTGGATTCCTTGTAAGAAAGGAATATAAACTAAATATTGAGAGCTTCATTGGAATATCCGACCGCATCTGTATTTTAAACCTCATCTTTGAAAACACCAAACTGACCATCGTACAAGTACATGCACCAACTGTTGATGCAAGCAATCAAGAAATCAATGACTTTTATAGCCAACTGCAAAATGCACATTGTCAATATAATAACCAAAAAATTATAGTAGGCGATTTTAATGCTCGTGTTGGACAGCGAGTACCAGGCGAAGAAAAAATATTGGGCAATTACTGTTACGGAAATAGAGACAAAAGAGGTGAAAGTTTGCTACAGTTTTGTTGGGAAAATAAACTATACATTACAAATAGTTTATTTAAAAAGAACAATAAAACTATGTGGACATGGCTCTCGCCAAAGAAACGAAGAAGTCAAATTGATTATATACTAACCAATAAGAAAGAAAATATCTTAAACTTTGAAATTATATCAAATTTAACGTTTCCCAGCGACCACCGACTCTTGAGGTGCACATTACAGATTGCACCAATCAGGAAAAGTAGAGCAAATTATAAAAACCATAAAAATAATCTCAGTTCTTCGGAAAATAAAGAACAATTCATAGAAACCTTAAGAATAAACATAAACCAAATAAAACTAGAAGAAAACGAAGAAATTGAGTCCATCTACAACAAAATTAAAAAGCCAATAATCAATAGTTTAAATTTAATTCGACAAAAACCAACATCAAAACGAGAAACCATTTCGACTCACATAAAATGTCTTATTGCAAGAAGAAGTGAATTAATTAAAAAAAAAATACCTAACAAAAGAAGAGAAAAAAGAACGTACATACCTCTACAAAAATATCTACAAATTAATGAAACAGGAACGCACAGAACGCAGAATAAAAGTAATTGAGACACATCTTGAGTCAACAGGTAGTTTAAAGAAAGGTCTTCAAAATCTTAATGTGACCAAACGATGGATACCCTATATTAAAGATGATACTCATGACAAAACAAAATTATTGTCAAGATCTGAAATAATAGATAAGGCAACCAAATTTTATAGAAATTTATATTCCTCAAAAGAAGAAACTGCTCCAGAAACAGAAACGATCGTCCAGGACTCTACTACCCTGTCTAGATTCTCTACATACGAAGTTATAAAGAAACTCGAATCTCTCAAATCCGGCAAAAGCAGCGGGCCAGATGGAATACCAAATGAAGCACTCAAGTTGGGAAAAATGTTACTAGCACCATACATAACAACCTTATTTAACAAAATTCTAGATGACAGAGCAATACCAAAAGAATGGGCTCAATCAGACATAATTTTACTTTATAAGAAAGGTGACCCTGCCGATCTTGGAAACTATCGACCAATAAGTTTACAACCAAACATATACAAATTATTCGCTTCATGTCTCGAGGATCGCTTAGCAATGTTCACAGAGAAATTTCAACCGCCAGAGCAAGCAGGTTTCAGGAAAAACTTCTCAACAACAGATCACATCCACACTCTAAACTTGATTATGGAGAAATATATAGAGCACGATAGACCACTTTACTTGGCATTTATAGACTACGCCAAAGCCTTTGACTCTATATCGCATAAAAGCATGTGGAAAGCTCTACACGAGTGCGATGTGCCATCAGAGACTATAGACCTTATAAAAGACATCTACCACAAAAGCAAAAGTCGCGTTAAGCTAGAGAGACAAGGTCCTGAAATAAATATTTGTAGAGGCGTCAGGCAGGGTGACCCCTTGTGGGGTGCCACGACAGAAAACCTCCACGAGTGCCCGCAGGCTGTAGTTCCCTTGCGGATACGTCCGGAGCGAAGGCCAGTCTGCGGGACGGTGCACCCTGGGAGGCGGCCAATGACCCCCTTGGGTATTGCTGCCTAAGGGGCCTCGATGGCCGTCTGCGAATGTTCTGTCTGTCGGAACGCTTCAACGCGTGTCCCTCTGCTGTAGCAGAGGGCACAGTGGCGAAGCAAGAGCGGGCTCGGTGTGCACTCACACTGCCGCCGGGCAGGCAGGAGGAAGGCTTGCTCCTCCTTCTGCCACCGTTAGTCTCGTAGCCCCAGAGATTGTCCAAGGTCATGTTTCTGACTTTTGATGGGGGACGAGGGTCCTGGCTTAACCGCCCGGGCCGCGAGGAAGACAACCTCTATAAAAAATTACCCCAAACCTCCAAGCGGCGGCGCACCGTGAGGGAGGTTGTTAGCTTGACTAATGGGTAGCTAAATTAGTCTCTAGTGCGAACCACGTATTTGAGCCAGTACAACATGAAAAATACTCGTGGGAACAACTATGGAACCTTCAAAATTTTTCAAAAAACCTACGGAGAGTGATGCGCGGTCGGAGTCCGACGCGGCATCCGGAAGGAGCTCGGAGGGCTCGGAGAGTGAGGAGACTGGGGGAGACCCCGGTAGAAATTCGGAGGCAGAGGCTGTGGGAGACCCCGGTGAAGGCCCCCGTGGAGACCCCGGTGGAGACCCTGGAAGTAACCGGCGTCTCTTCAGGAAGCGCTCCGTGTCCAGAAAGCGCTCCGCGTCGAGGGACGCACTGTTGTCGTCTTCGGACACGGACGGAGACAAAGGATCGGCGCCGAAAATTGCTACGAGCAGCCGCGGCGTGGGTCGAGCCCGTGGGAAAGGGAGGCAGGCCATAAACTCCGCCCAGCGAGCCGACAGGCTTGCCGCGGAGGGACGCCACCCTGGAGCGCCCGGCGTTCTGACAGACCTCTCGGAGCCATCCGGCAACGAGAGGCAGGCGAAAGAGGACTCGGACGGGGAGTCCTTACGAAAGCTGGCCGTCACCCTTTTGCGGGACATGTCCCGCAAAAGGGAAAAGACGTCCAAAGAGAGGACGGCGCAGCGCCATGCCAAGTCCCTCAAGGAGGCCTTTGACGCCTCCCTCAAAAAGAGGGTGGCAAAGCTCCGGAGCGAGCTCCAGGCCGAGCTCCGGGCTGAGATCCGGGCGGAGCTCGCGAGAGCAGGCCACCAGGAGCCGACGGAGGGGGGGCGCAAGCAGGGGCACGGGCAAAGCCGGCCCCAGGCCCAGCACGAGCCGGAGAATCAGCTGCCGACACTGGTGCGGCAGGAGCTGGCTGCCTTTCGGCAGCAGCAGCAGCAGCAGGAGGAGCAGTTCCAGCTACGGATGCAGCAGCAGCTGTCCGTGCTGGAGGGGATCGTGCTGCGCCCCCCGCTCGCGGCCTCTGGTCAGCGAAAGGCGACGTCTTACGCCGCTGCTGCGGCCATGGCTTCTTTGCCCAAGGCGGGCCCGTCGGGGCAAGCAGGGCGCGGGGCCGCGGCGTCAGAGCCTGCGCGGCCAACCCCGACGGCTACGCAGCAGCGGCGGCGGGGGAAGCCAGCAGCTCCTTCCTCGAAGGGTAGGGCGGAGCCTAAGCCGGCAGGACCTCCTGCGGCGGTGGCGACTAGGCCGCGTCAGCCGCCTCCCCCCGAGGAATTCTCGGCTGGCGCCGAATGGACGGTCGTCGGCGCCGCGAGAAAGGCGGGCAAGGCGGCCAGGACGGCCAAGAAGCGCGCAAGGCGCCAAGAGCGCAAGAAGCGGGCCATGGCGGCGAGGCTTCGCGCCCCGAACTCCGAGGCTGTGGTGATAACACTGCAGCCAGAAGCGGAGAAGAAGGGCGTGACGTATGACGCCGTCATGGAGAAGGCGAAGCAGGCGGTGCTGCCCCACCTTGAGGAGCTCGGAGCCGCTGGGGGCTTTCGCATGAGGCGCACGGTCACCGGGGCCCGAATCCTGGAGGTCCCCGGTGCGACCAGCGGCCCTGCGGCTGACGCTCTGGCCGCTAGGATCAGAGCGTCCCTCGATGCGGAGGAGGCCCGAGTGTCCAGGCCCACAAAGTGCATAGATATGCGCATCATGGGCTTGGACGACTCCGTCAGGGTGGACGAGGTGGTGGCCGCCATCGTCAGGGCGGGCGGGTGCACGGCCGATCAGGTCCGGGTGGGCACCATCCGCGCTGACGGCACGGGCATGCGAGCGGTGACAGCTAGCTGCCCCGTAGCGGCAGCAAGGACCATCACCGGGGAGGGCCGACGGCTGTTGGTAGGCTGGGTCTCCGCGCAGGTTAAACTGCTGGAGCCCAGACCTCTGCGGTGCTTCCGGTGCCGAGTGGGGCACCACGTTGGCGCCCACTGCGCCGCGGAGGTGGACCGCAGCGACCGCTGCCACCAGTGTGGCCAGCCCGGTCACAAGGCCGCAGAATGCCGTGCTCCGCCGCACTGCTACGCATGTGCGGCGGCAGGCAAGCCGGCCAACCACCGGGCTGGGGGCAGGTCCTGCGACCCCCCCGCCAAGGACAAGGGCAGGGCCCGTAGGCCCATCCCCGCCGACGTCCTCACCGCCGCAGCCGCCTCATTGGCCGCCGCCGCTATCGCCGCCGCACCCGCCGCTCTCGCCGCCGCACCCGCCGCAGTCGCCGCCGCACCCGCCGCGGCAGTGCCCCCTAGAAGGGCTCGGGAGGAGACGATGGACTGCCAATAACGGCCCCATTCCGTCTCCTCCAGGCGAATATCAACCACTGCGCCCCCGCTCAGGATCTGTTGCTCCAGAGCATGGCGCAGTGGTCGATAAATGTCGCCGTCGTCTCCGAGCCGTACTACGTCCATCCCCGTGGAGACTGGGTTCAGGACCTAGACGGCTCGGTGACGTTAATCTCGTCGGCCGCCGCTGGTACCCGCCCCTCGAGGCTGTTGCGAGGGGACGGGGCTGCGTGGCAGCACGGTTCGGGGACATTGCAGTGGTAGGCGTCTACCTGTCCCCGAGCAGATCTCTCGACGAACTCCAGGTCTCCCTTATGGAGCTAAATGTCGTAGTCGCTGGGTTCGGTACCCTCCCCGTGGTCGTTTGCGGGGACTTCAACGCCTGGAATACGGCTTGGGGTTCCCGGTACACGAACCCACAGGGTCAGATGGTGGAGGACTGGGCTTTGGAGCTGGGCCTGGTCGTCCTGAACCGGGGTTCTGTCCCCACGTTGGCGCGGATGCGGGGTGAATCAGTGGTGGACATCTCGTTCGCCAGCCCCGCTCTGTTGCCGCGTGTCGTCGACTGGCGCGTTATGGAGGAGGTGGAGACGTACTCCGACCACCGGTACATCCGGTTGGACGTCTCCGCCGAAACCTCGGCCGCGCCGGTCCGACAGAGCCCTTGCGGTCCGCGGTGGGCGCTTAAGCAGATGGACCGGGAGCTCCTCCTGGAAGCCGCGACGGTACAGGCCTGGGTGCAAGCACCGGACAGGCCTGTCGACATAGACGTCGAGGCGGAGTGGTTCCGGGAGGCCATGTCGCAAATCTGCGACGCGGCAATGCCCCGAGTCCGTCCAGGGCGAGCTAAGCGCCAGGTGTGCTGGTGGTCGCCGGAGATTGCTGCACTGCGCAACGCATGCAGTCACGCGCGGCGCCGGTACGCCAGACACTGCAGGCGCCGCATCCGCCCGCCGGATGCGGAGGCCAGAGAGGCGGAGCTGTATGAGGGATACAGAGCGGCAAAACGCACCCTCCGAACGGAGATCAAGCGGGCCAAACTGGAGGCCCGCAACGTGTGGCTGGGGTCTCTGAACGCGGACCCATGGGGGCGCCCGTACAATATGGTACGGGAAAAGCTCCGTCCCTGGGCTCCCCCACTGACTCAGAGTCTCCGGCCCCAGATCGTAGAGGGTGCGGTGAACGCTCTGTTCCCTGCGCGGGGGGAACACCCGCCCATGGCTCCGCCTCCACCGCCAGCGGTGTCTGACGCGGACCGCAACAGCGACGACGACGACAATGCTCCAGAGGTGACCGAGGTAGAGATGAGAGTGGCGGTGCGAAGGCTGAGTGCCAAAAACACCGCCCCAGGACCCGACGGCTTGCCTGGAAAGGCCTGGGTCCTGGCCATGGAGGCTCTCGGGCCTCGACTGAGAGGGCTCTTCAGCGCATGTATGGAGAGGGGCCAGTTCCCACTTTGCTGGAAGACGGGGAAACTGGTCCTCATAGCGAAGCCAGGGCGCCCTGCGGACTCTCCGTCCGCGTACCGGCCCATTGTGCTGCTCGACGAGGTGGGCAAGCTCTTTGAGAGAGTCATTGCAAACCGCCTTGTCGGGCGCCTAACACGGGTGGGGCCGGACCTTTCGGACGGACAGTTCGGCTTTCGCAGGATGCGCTCTACGGTGGACGCCATCATGCGCGTGCGAGCCCTCACGACGGGGGATGCGGTGTCCCGGGGCAGGTGTGTCGTGGCAGTGTCCTTGGACATTGCTAACGCGTTCAACTCCCTGCCCTGGAGTACGATCCGGAGGGCACTCCGGTACCACCGGGTGCCCGAATACCTCTGTCGAGTGGTCGAGGCCTATCTGTCGGAGAGACTTATAGTCTATCCCGGTCACCAGGGAGACTGGAAACGTCGAGAGATGTCGTGCGGTGTTCCGCAGGGGTCGGTACTAGGGCCACCCTTGTGGAACATCGGGTACGACTACGTGCTGCGCGGCGACTTCCCTGACGGGGTCAGCGTGGTTTGCTACGCAGACGACACGCTGGTCCTAGCGCGGGGAGAGTCGTACCAGGCGGCGGTCGCTCTAGCGACACGCGGGGTTGCGATGGTCGTTGATCGGATCCAGGAGTTGGGACTCGAGGTGGCGCTTCACAAATCCGAGGCGATGTGTTTCCACGGTCGCCAGTCTCGGAGCGCGCCGCCATTGAGCTCCCAACTAACGGTAGGAGGAGTTCACATCGGTGTCGGGTCGACGATGAAGTACCTGGGACTCGTCCTCGACAGCCGGTGGAATTTCGTGGAGCATTTCCGACGTCTGGCTCCCAAACTCAACCGGGCTGGGGCTGCGCTCAAGCGGCTCCTGCCCAACCTTGGGGGTCCAGACGCCTCCTGCCGGAGGCTCTACGCGGGGATCGTTCGGTCCATGGCCCTCTACGGGGCGCCGGTGTGGGCGCCGTCGCTGAAAAAGCAACCGGCGGCCATACTGAACGCCTGCCAGAGGGTCATGGCGATAAGGATGGTGCGGGGATACTGCACGGTCTCCCGCGAAGCGGCGAGCCTTCTGGCTGGCCTACCACCGTGGGATCTGGAGGCAACAGTCCTTGCACACATGCACGATATGCGCGTGGAGATGCAACGCCGGGGTGAAAGTCCGCTGCCGCGACAGGTCACGGCATGGCGGACAGAGCTCCGGCGGGATCTCATGGTGAAATGGCGTCAGCGACTATCGCAACCCAGTGCTGGGCACGCCACAATCATGGCGGTAAGTCCCCTCTTTGAGGCGTGGCTGGAAAGACCTCACGGCGTCCTTACCTTCCGCATGACACAGGTACTCACCGGACATGGTTCGTTCGGGAGATTCCTGCACTCGATTCATGCGGAAGTGACGCCCGGGTGTCGCCACTGTGCGGAACGCCCGGAGGACACGGTGGAACACACAGTCGAGGTGTGCCCTGCTTGGGCGGAGCATTGCCGTGCCCTCGTGGGGGCGATCGGCGGCGGAGACCTCTCGCGCCGGGCCTTGGTTGAGGCCATGGTCCGGAGCGAGGAGGAGTGGCAGGCGGTCGCCGACTTCTGCGAAGCAGTAATGCTCGCAAAGGAGGAGGCCGAACGCATAAGGCAACGGCGTTATCGCCGCCGCCGTCGCCGGGATTCTGATCCCGATTTCCGGCCAACGTAGACGCGGGCTTGCGGACAGTGAGCAATGGGTAGCTCGCTGTCCGGCCGTCCGGTAACTGTCCGGACCAAGCCCAAGTCGTCGACGGCGCGCACTGTTCCCGCGCGCCTCAAGGAGTTGTCAGCAACAGCAGGGACCCAGCCGGGTCGAAGCCTACTGGGGCCAGGGTTATTCGTAAGGGCGCTCGAGCCCCGGTATGAAGGCTAGAAGGAACGGGGTGGGTCTTTTAGTCAGTAAGAGTCTGACACTATCTCCCGCTCCGCCCAAGGGCGGGGGATGTCAATGCATGATTTTTTTCCACCATAAAAAAAAAAAAAAAAAGGGTGACCCCTTGTCGCCTAGAATTTTTATAGCTGTACTCCAAAGTATAATGAAAACTCTAAACTGGGAAAGGAAAGGTATTAATATAAATGGGAAACTCCTCAATAACCTTCGATTTGCGGATGACATCATACTCTTCTCTGAATCAGCATCTCAGTTACAGAAAATGATTAAAGAACTAAATGAGGCAAGCAATAAGATAGGCCTAGAACTAAATACTACCAAGACTAAAGTCATGACGAACCACCGCAATATACCTATAAGAGTCAATAACCATACATTGGAATACGTTCAGAGCTATGTTTACCTAGGACAACAAGTATCTTTCTCTAAGACAAGACTCGAAGATGAGGTTAAAAGACGGGTTAATATAACCTGGAATAAATTCTGGAGCAACAAGGAAACCCTAAAATCTAAACTACCTATTAAACTCAAGAAAAAAGTAATGGACTCATGCTTACTACCCTGTCTAACCTATGGTTGCCAAACATGGATATATAATAATAGCATTAAAAACAAAATACAAGTATGTCAGAGAGCGATGGAAAGAAGCATACTAAACATACAAAGAAAACACAGAAAAAGGAATACAGAAATAAGATACACAACAAAAATAATAGATGCTCTAGATTATTGTAAAAAAATAAAATGGAAATGGGCGGGCCATATTGCACGTATGGACAAGAATAAATGGACACAGAGAGTAACCACTTGGCAAGGACTTACGAATAAAAAGAAAAGAGGTAGACCAAAAGAAAAATGGGTTGATGAAATAATTAAAAATGCAGGTGAAAACTGAATCATAACAGCAAAGGACCGAGAGATGTGGAGCAAAATGGAGGAGGCCTTTACTCGTTGAGGGGTCCATATTGAATGTACTTTACAATTATTATAATTTTGAAAGTAACAATCTAACTGACATTCAGTAATTTTATATTTTTTTTATATTAAGTTAAAAATCTATATTTATCTAAAATTATTATGAAATGTTAATTATTGTTGATTTGTGAATTTTAGTATTTGTTGTTTTATGCATGCATCTATAAATTATCGTATGAAATGTAATAAGTCATTCTCTATGGAAATAAAGAGGCTTTATTATTATTATTATTATTAATGACATATTGCCCATAAGGCAATATTTTGATTATAGCATTTGTTACTCAGTTAAAGATGTAGCTTTCTAATAGTGAACAAACAAAAATTTAATCTTTCCTCTTATTTAAAGTAATTGTTAGTACTTAGCTAGCTTTTGCCAGCAGCTTCGCCCGCGTGAAAATAGAAAAATATAGGCCTGTTACTCAGTGATAAAGTAGCTTTCAATGTTGAAAAAAAAAATTTTGAAAATTGGTCCAGTAGTTTTTGAGTTAAATCGTAACATAGAAACAAAAAATTAAATTCTTCCTCTTTATAATATTACTCTAGCGGTCCGGCCTGGCTTCGCACAGGTGGTAACTTTTAGTAAGGATCCCGAATCTTTTCTAGCAATAAATATATTACCCAGGGTGAATGTAGCTTTCCAATGGTGAAAGAATTTTTAAAGTCGGCATCGTAGTTATTGAGTTTATTCATTACAAACATACACACAAAAATACAAATTCTCCCTCTTTATAATATTAGTGTAGACAGTTTAACCCTAGACACCTAACGTTTGCCTACCCCCTATAAACCTTAACCATTCGTCGATTCGACGAATACTTTTTAGAGTGTTTTAATTTCAAGTTTTAATATAACTTTTCGTTAAATGTATTGCATTTATACTTGGTTTAACTATTATTCTACAAAATGAAACAATGAATTTCTGTATTATTACTATTTATATTCATTTTATCACAATTTTAGAAAGGCACTAACTTTTATGAGATCAATAGAGACAACATATTTATAAAAATTAAAATAAAAAAACAACAAAAAACAGCCTTTTCTTGTTTGGCGTACCTAAATTATAACACTATAAACAATTTGAAAAATAGAAAAAAAACTAATTTTTTAGAGCACATTTTGAACAAAAATCAACTTTATGTTCCCCGCATATTGCTCTTTGAATTTGGTACAAATTGGAAATGTGTAAAACATTGGTTAGGTGATCGCCTATATGATTTGCCATGGGTAACAAGTGTAAAGAATATAAAATTACATATTATCCATTTGAACACAAGTAGTTGCCAAATACATAGAAATTACACAAGAGGAAATCAACGAATTATAAAATGTAATCACTATGCAAATTAGCTAATACTCTGAGTATACTAAAGAATGTGTAGAAAGTTTCAGTAGGTACCTATTTTGTTTACTATTATACGTGCCTTGCATATGGTACTTATAGGCATCAACGCTGTGTTGGCTCTAGTTGAAACAAATAATAAATAGTACTGATAGCTGAATAAGCAAGGTAGAATAAAAACATATTTATCAAAATATGGTTGGCAACTGTCGAAACTGTCGAGTCCAAATATTACCCTAATGCATCTTTGCTGTTGATTAAATGTTATTTTATATTTTTTGAAGTGATGTGGGTACCAAGGATTAGCTGAATCCCATTATTTTAGTTCTTGTCCAACTAGGGAACTAGTTTAAAATTTGTATTTGCTCTTGGTTTAAAAATACACACCATGTTCTGGGTTGGTGTTACTTTCAAGGGAATTGACACACAATTTATTTTTTTATTTTTTTAAATATACCTACACAGGTGAAAAGTTGTGACTGCAAGTCGGATAAAGTTTGAGTCTGAGATGAAAACTTAGCCTACAAGCGGTGACATAACACAGTGTCATGTCACTGTAGGCGTGTGTAGCTCTTTGCTGATCCGACTCACTGTTCCGAGGCATTTTGGTGTTCCGAAGGATTGAACATCAGTAATGTTTTAAAGGCATCGTTGGAACACTGAAACACTTTACTTCGGGTGACAAGCAGCCTTTATAAAATTCAAATTAAAACGTAAATAGTGTACTTAATATAATTAGCAACCTGAACTGAAAACATCTGCTTGGATTGTTCTCAAATCAAAGTTAATTGAGTATGAATTAATTCATTAAACCCCAAGCAAACGCCCGGCGTTCGCGCACCTATTGTCTTTCTATTGTGTCTGTAATTTTCACGATTGAAAGGTAAACTTAGTGTGACGCAACTTGACAGATCACGATTCATAACATTTGTGACTTGTGAGTTGATGTTTCAAATGTTCCGCTTGTTTCTTATGAGCCGATGTTTCGGGTGTTCTGTTTGTATCTTTTGAGGCGATGTTCCAAATGATACATATCACTGTTTCGGAGCTTTTCAATGATTCGGATGCAAATGTCTGTCAAACAAATGTTTCATGAATTTTACCTAACTTGAATACTTGTTTTTGGGGTTAGAGTTTGAAATTCCATAACTGTTATAGCTTCTGAACTTTATAAGACCAAATAAATGGGACTGGCTTTAAATATGATTTTCGAAATTAACTTTCAATAGGTACCTTCCGCGTAATAAATGTTCGAATGAGGTTGCAATTCATGCAGAGGCATCTGAGGACACGATTGCAAGAATCAATGGTCTGATTTGGGCTTTAGTCCTGCAGAATATGCAAGAAATGTAATGTAAATTCTATTTAATGACTTTCAGAGAGCACTGTCAAATTGTTTATCAATTGTTCAGTACCCATACCACAAGCTCTACTTGGTTTGGGACTAGATGGCGTTGTGTAAAAGTTGTAGAATATATTATTGAATTACTAAATTCAGTGTATTATTGAATTACAACTTAGAGGTCACGATTTTTAATGGATCTTCAAGCTATCGTTGCATAATATAAGTATTGGTCGAATTATAGGAAGTTGGTTTTTCCATGGAAAAATCAAACGCACAGGTGTAGCACAGTGTTGCTAAAGTTGGTAAGCCTTTTGTAGGCATTGTTTTTTTTTATACATTTTCTATTAGGAGGGGTGATTAGGAGTTATTGTGGATAAATATATAGCAAGAACTTGTTCACTAGGGATATGGAAAGATAGATGTTTATTTAAATTGAAGCAAAATGTTAACATCTTTATAATTAGCATTTGTTACTATTAAACTATCTCATGAATGATAAGGTCATTAGAATATGTATTTAATACAGTATGTCCATGAATATTTTGATTACCAAAGGGTATTTTTACCCGACTGCAAGAAGGGTTATGTTTTTCGCGCGTATCTTGTATGCTTGTATGTATGTAATATTCTTTATTACCTCATATCTTCCAAACCGCTGAACAGATTTTTATAATTAACATATCATTAGACTTGTCTTGATAACCTAAGTGTTCCTAGATAGGTGACGTTAAAAAAAAAACAACATATTGATTTTGAGATGCTATATATTACAGTAAAAAAAAAAAAATAATTCTGCAATATGGGTGTCAAATTAAAGGACTTTTCATGAGGATTTCAAAATGGTATGTCATGACCATATTAAAAAAGTACAACAAGAAATCTGTGTTATTCATTTTGTACTGAGGCGAATGCTTAGGTCGGTTTTTGAACTTTATAGTGATTTTACGTCTAAAATATAGTGAATAAATAGTGCTATTATAATAGTAACTAAAAAAGTGTAAAATAAAAAAATAATCTAAAAAATAAAAAAAAACCCGACTGCGTAAAAAATTACTTTGAATAAAAACTGAAAAGAAAAATAAACAAGTTCAGTCCACAGTTCAGCAACAGTCGGGACCCACATTAGATAGAATGATTTTAGTCTAGATTATATTAATGGATCCCGACTGTTGCTGAACTGTGGACTGAACTTGTTTATTTTTCTTTTCAGTTTTTATTTAAAGTAATTTTTTACGCAGTCAGGTTTTTTTTTATTTTTTAGATTATTTTTTTATTTTTTAGAAAAGTGTACCTAATTTCCCACATCTAAAAGTATGTTAATGAAATAAGTGATTGACGTGAAACCTATTCTTGTGTTAAGAGAAACCAGTCTCTACTGTATTTGCCTTGAATATTTTAAAAGTGGTGGTATTTACGGCATAGTTCATAGTTGGTAATTTTTAATGAATGAAATAAAATGGATGAATGACGAAACTTTCATAGTTCGCGATCATGTATTTTGATTAGTTATTGTTTCGTTTGGAGTTTCAATAAAAACTAATTGGAGCCGAAAGAGTAAATTAAATAATATATGTTCACCATAAACTATTTCCATACTAACAAAATATAGGTAAAATATTATACAATCGTTAGGTAAACCGAAATGCGATTGTATTTGTCGGCGACAGAAGTCCTTTGCAAGCACCAGGGTGCAAGTAGTGGTCGAGACCACCTAGCACGCAAGTAGTTTTTATGTATGTTTTAACTTAGAATAGGATGTTTTTTCTTTAATTCTTTATTGTACACTATAACAACAAAAAATAAGTGGATAGCAAAGTTCATGTACATAGGCGAGCTTAACTCAAAGTTGAGTTTTCTTCCAGCAAACCATTGAGCGATAAAGAGAGATGACAATAGAGGGTAGGGTCCAGTGTACAATTTTAAAATTAGAAATATTATGAATAAAACAATAATACAAACAAACAAATAACAAACATACCTACATACATAAATATACACATACTTTATATACTATAAATATATATATATATATATATATTCTATGTCATTGTGAAAGGAAATGCTCTTTAATTTTCCTCTTGAAGACATCTAAAGAAGGGCTGTCACGTAAGGAGTGTGGGAGGGAGTTCCAAAGACGCACTGCAGTTACAGAGAAGGAACCATCATAACGGCTAGAAGTGTGAAACGGAGTACGAAGAAGAAGAGAATAGGCAGTGCGACAGGGTTTACCCCTCGGGACGAAGTACTCAAAGCGTTCACGAAGGTATTGTGGAGAATTGGGGTTGTGCAGGATAGTGTAGAGAAGAGATAGGATATGGGCATCACGCCGATGCCGAATCGGCAACCACTTCAATCTGGTCCGAAACTCCGACACATGGTCGTATTTGCGGAGGCCGAAAATGAAGCGGATGCACAAGTTCTGCAGTCGCTCGAGTTTGTTTAAGAGAACCTCCGTTGCATCGAGAAAACAGACATCCGCATAGTCTATTAGCGGTAGAAGAAGAGATTGCGCAAGGGTGACCCTAGTATGAAATGGTAGGAATTTTTGGAGACGTTTAAGGGACTGAAAAGAGTAGAAGACCCTCCTACTAACATCAGCTATATGAACATCCCAAGAAAGGTTAGTATCTATATGGACGCCTAGATTCTTAGCACTTTTCGAGTAAAGTATAGGTACTGAGTCATAAACTACTGATGGGAGAGACTGGTGATTCAGTAAACTAAGCATATATCAAACCAAATCGTTCGTATCGTTTCTTCTCAAATGTTTATTTTGATTTCATTAGGCTTAGGAACTTATGTCTTATTAGATTAGTGTAAGTTTATAGACTGAGTTTTACTATACACCGTTAAATTTTAATCGTTTTAATCCTTTGAACCGGTGGTTTCACTTATAAAATACTATTCATCCAAAGCTTGTAGAGCGATGTAACTTTTAAAATAAAAAAAAACAGCAAGTGATAAGGTAATACTCGCAAAATATATTAAACAATATTGGTAACGCCACGAGATAGTACCTACGTCTCGGTCGCCAAGTAAGGTCATTGACTCGCTCAGCTGATCATTGCGTAAAACAAATAAAATGATTCCAAATTTCCTTCATACTTTTACAGACTTAGGTCGATGCTTAGGGCGGACTTAACTGCTTTGTGCCTAAGACATACCTAATAAAATAATTACTTATGCTAAAAGTGTTAGGTAATTAATTACATTACATGTAAAAATAAATCTCTAGAGGCCTGCTAGTTACGGCGTATTTAAAAATGTGGAATCAATAATTTTGATTACAATGATTTAAAAAAAGTTCTATTAGGTACTTATCTAAATTGCCTTTGTATTTTTATTTATTTAACACTTAAACTGTTCACTTAAACGACACGTTAAATTGTTCAAAGTTTTAAGAGTTCTGGGTCAATGGGTCGTCTTAGGGGCTGTTGTAAACCTAATAACTAATCACCTCCGAATCGTCACTGGTCAGATAGACTTCACAAGAGCATAGCATTCCTTTGGATACATAATCTTGCAAGTTTAACACAAAGAAAGCTGGTTTGGCACTGTAAAAACGTGGAAGTCGCCTGCACAACAAGACTCGCGATTTCGTCACTAACTCCAGGTTGGAATACACATAATTCCGAGACGCCATTATTTTCGCGCGACGACACCACACCTATGACGTCTTGAGGGAAGCTGAATTATTCCATGACGTGTCACTCACGCGATGCACTTAGCGCGCGGGAAGGGCGGGGCGCACGGGTCGCGCGCCGCGTCGCATGGCCAATCAAATAGGGTTTGGAGGCGTGTTTGATCTAGGATTGGCTATTTTTAGTGAGTCCACGTTGACTAGGTGAACGCATTATTATTGTTATTGTGGAATGGTGTCTACTAATGGTTTGCATTATTTATTCATTTATGCGAGAATTGGTTCGAGTTATTAAAAAAAAAAGTATTTTATTTTTTAATTTTATCTTTACAAATCGATAGTATTTCATGCACCGTGAAGTGTTTAAGTAAAACAAGCGTGTGGCTAGTACTGTGGTTTATTGGGGACTGTCCGTCCTTGACATGACCGCCGCCTCGGCGCATACGCACTCACACATAGACACACATACATCACACCTTCACCCTTAATCTAAACATCCTTATAATTATAGGTATACAATTAAGAACTTACATAACTAACAAAACCCAAAATATACTGATAGCTAGGTAGCTTATTTACTCATACCTATACTTATACAATTAATAACTTACGTAACTAACAAAAGAGGAAATAGTACTTATCATATCTTATAACTAGGTGGCTTATTCTTTCTACATGCCCGGATGGGACGAGACTGGGTCGGCTCAGGAGAAGGCAAAGGAGTCTGTGTTTTTGGTTCAACACAATCATCAAAATGCTCTTGTTCTTTGTCACCCTGAGGTGTATTTGCGGCGGCTGAGTCGTCGAATTCCCTGGGCGCTTCCTGATTCCCAGATACATCCACCATCTCTGGCTTCACTCTCTCCGGGCTAGAAGGACAGATTAATGAACTCCGTATCCGTTACTTTAGCTGATCAACATGTTTATGGGATTCCCTACCTAAAGCATCTACTACTTTGTAATCGGTGGTTCCCATCTTTTCCGTTACTTTCCCTGATAACCATTTATCCTGTCCCCTATACTGACGCAACCAAACTTCATCCCCCGGATTCAATTGACGTGACCCAGTTGCGCCATACCTTTGTTGTCGCCACTGAGCGTCCCTAACTTTATTGTCCCTATTAGGTCTCAGGGCGTCGAATTTAGTACGCAACCTGCGGCCGAACATGAGAGACGCCGGAGTTTCACCTGTAGTACAGTGTTCCGTGTTCCTATAATATAGGAGGAATTTATTTATAAATAAGGGTATGTTTAAATTTTCCCTAATGGCCTTCTTAATCACCCTTTTCACTGTGTGTACTGCATTCTCTGCTGCCCCGTTTGAGGCAGGGTGATATGGTGCTGAAAATATGTGTTCAATGCCATTGGCATTAAGGAACTGTGAAAACTCATGGCTCGTAAAGGGTGGCCCGTTGTCCGAGACTATTTGTTTAGGTAAACCAAAACGTGCGCACACGTCACTTAAAACGTTTATTGTGTGACTAGCCGCTGTACTAGGTACTTGACTAACTTCTAGCCACTTGGTTCTAGCATCAACCATAACTAAAAATATCTGCCCCGAAATAGGGCCTAAAAAATCTACATGTATACGGGCCCACGGTCTATCTGGCCATGGCCAAGGGCAGGGCATATGTCGCGGCGGCGATTCACTTTCTACAGCACAGATACTGCAAGCGCGGCATGTGTTTTCTATCGCTTCGTCCATTCCCGGCCACCAAATGTAGCTCCTAGCAAAAGCTTTCGTTTTAACTATGCCCATGTGGGCTTCGTGTAAACCAATTAGAACCTTACCCCTACAAACCTCAGGTACGACCACCCTATGGCCCCACATCACACAACCTAACTCTTCATAAAGTTCTTTTCGGCGATTGAAATAAGGCTGGAGCGATTTTATTTCGTTATCGGATGGCCATTCGTCGCGAAGGTATCTTAAAACTCGGCCTAGTAACTGATCTCGGCTCGTCTGTTTTTTAATTTCGTTATAGTCTAATAGCATTGCATTTTGCGCGAAATGTAAATATGACTGTTCCGGAATTGTGTTTCTTTGTTTACTCGCAACCACAGCTGGCAATCGCGATAAGCCGTCCGCCCCGTTCTGTTTAGAAGTGACGTACTCAATATCATAGGTATAGGCTGACATCTTTATAGCCCATCTTTGTAATCGACTTGCGGCCATCGATGGTATACCTTGTTTAGGGCCAAAAATCGTGACCAACGGTTTGTGATCCGTGCGTAGTGTAAAACGTCGACCGTATAAATACTGGTGTAATTTCTCTAAACAAAACACAATAGCTAATGCCTCCCGCTCGATTTGCGAATAATGTTTCTCAGCCGCGTTAAGTGCGCGCGATACATACACAACCGGGCGCTCGCGCGCTCCGCCTGTGCTGCTATCCTGCTCGCACATCTGGCTCAGCACACCGCCTATGCCTCTCGCGCTCGCGTCGCAAGTTAAAAACAACGGTTTGTTTGGTTCATAATGAGCCAGGACATCCGCACTAATTAAAACATTTTTAATTTTCTTAAAGGCTGCCTCACATTCCCTGTCCCATTTCCACGTCACTCCCTTCTCTAATAACCTGTACAACGGCGCCAGCACAGTGCTCAAGTTGTTGACGAATTTAGCATAATAATTTATTGTTCCTAGGAAAGCCCTTAAGTCGGTGATATTTTCTGGTCGGGGAATGTTTACTATACCTTCTACCTTTTCTGGGTCCACTTTAATACCCTCGTCGGAAACAATATATCCTAAGTACTTCACTTCATTAGTCATAAACACACATTTATTTTGTTTAAGTTTCATTCCGTTATTTTGTAATCGCTCTAAAACTTTTTCCAGTGTAACTAAATGTTCCCTAATATTGCGTGTTCCAATAATTATATCGTCGAGAAATACTTCTACGTTTGGGATATCGTTGAGTAGGTTGGCCATAATTCTTTGGAATATACCTGGGCTCGAGGATAGGCCATAAACTAACCTTTTATACTTAAAAAGACCCTTGTGGGTATTAATAACTGTACAATTGTCGGGGTCATCTAATTCTATTTGATTATAGGCCTGTGTTAAATCAATTTTCGTGAATATTTTAGCACCGTTTAATTTAACTAACAAGTCATTAATACGTGGTAACGGATATTTGTCAACCAGTAGCACGGGATTTAAGGTTATTTTATAATCAGCACAGATACGGAGTCCACCATCAGCCTTACGTACCGGTACAAGTGGGGTAGCCCAGTCCGAGCTCTCCACGGGCTCGACGACACCAGCGCGCAGCATACCCTCTAATTCTGCCTCAACGCGCTCCCGCAGCGCGTACGGCACAGGCCGTGCGCGGCAAAATACCGGCACCGCTCCGTCACGTATCCGTAACCGGGCCTTGCCTCCCGTGAAACGGCCCAGTCCCTCCGAGAACAAATCCTTATATCTGTGAAGCAATAATGTTAATTCTTTATTACAGGAGTTATTACAATTCGTTCTGTCTGTGTTTATGTTCAACATATTTTGATACATTGGTATTTTAATACCTAATTCTGTAAGCCATTGTCGACCTAACAAAGACGTGGTACCCCCATTTATCACAAACAACTCCATTTGTTTCGACTTATTTTTATAAGTAACTAGTGGCGTTATTACCCCCATTGGTTTAATTATAGTGCCATCATAGAATCTAAATACCAATTTAGAGTTTTTTAAATGTCTATGTCTGAACAGTTTATAATACATTTCCCCACTGATGCATGACACTAACGACCCCGTATCAATTTCCATATCCAACTTGGTTCCATCGACACATATGGTTAGGCTCACCGGTTTATAACTGTTCAAGCTCAGTTGGTGGACGTCTTCTACCGCCTCCCAATCTCCCTCGTCTGACAACGGCGCTTCATCATCCCCTGACTGGTCCGCAGGGGTTCTCGCGATGGCCGCTTCGCTCGTTGCCCGCACATGCGCTGCCATGTTGTTGGTATCACAACGATCTAGGGGCTGTCGAGCCCCTCTTCGCATTGGACATACCCGACGTAGATGACCTTTCTCCCGCAGATAAACCGATTGTATCTACACCCTTCACTCTGATGATTTGAGGCCCCACAAGCTGCACAGCTAATCCGCGACTCCTCGGTATTGCCCTTCCGCGTGCCCGCCGATCTGTCGCTCCGTACATCACGGCCTCTCCGGCCGCGGCCACCGCGAGTCGACGTAGCCACCACGTGCAGTGCTCCCGCCGTGACGTCACCGCCACTGCCCGGCTCGCCATTACTTCCGACTGTGTGTTCCACTGCCGCTGCATCTCGTTCCGCCGCTTCCATAGTGCATGCTATTTTCACAGCATTTGTATACTGCAGATTTTCTTCAGTGAATAGTCGTTGTCTAATCGCTTCGCTTCGTAACCCACATACTAGCTGATCCCGTAGGTTCTCTTCTAAAACGGCTTTAAATTCGCAATATTTCGACATCTTCTTTAGCTCTGATATGTATTGTAAGATCGATTCACCCGCATTTTGCCGTCTCTGTCGGAATCGATATCTCTCTGCCATGAACGACGGTTTTGGTTGTAAATGATCAGTCATAACTTTCACCACCATTGTATACGTTTTTGCACTCGGTTTGTCCGGACTTGTTAAATTGCTCAATAGTTCGTACGCCTCATCCCCCATTGTTGCAATTAATGTGGGTAACCAAAGTTCCTCCTTAACACTGTTCACTTTAAAAAACATTTCCATACGTTCCATGTACATAGTCCAGTTTCCCGATCTTACATTATACTCCGATAACTTTCCGATAGACATATTTAAATCTATTCGTCAGCCCGCTTTTAATTTATATCCTCGTCGCCAGTGAAGTGTTTAAGTAAAACAAGCGTGTGGCTAGTACTGTGGTTTATTGGGGACTGTCCGTCCTTGACATGACCGCCGCCTCGGCGCATACGCACTCACACATAGACACACATACATCACACACCGGTTCGACCCTCCACGGGATTAAAACGACTAAAAAGTAACCTTGTATAATAGCGTCATTTAACATATTTCTAAGATTTTGTTATGTTTACGAAGTATAGGCAAGATTATGTTAGTCTCTGTTTTTCCATTAATTAACGATTTCTTAATTTAGTAAGGTTCAAAATAGAATAATAACTAATAAGATTCCAATAAGAATGAATAAGAAAGTGTATGAATGTAAATTTGTTTGTTAACTATTTTGAAAGAGACTTTATCTATGTTGTCGGTTCCTGATAGATGTTTTATATGGTTGATTAGTGTTTTTAAGTCTAATATAGTATATTAGGAACAATAGATTTAAGATAGCATAGTTTTAGAAATGATCGAAGTTTGTAATGTTTGCGATCCCGATTACGTAATTGTAAACTGATGTTTACCTGTTTTGTTTTGTGTCCAATACTCACCATAACTATATTTTTAGTTAAAACTTGCCTAAAAAATGATAATGTAGCAGTTAGATTATCAATTGGTATTATATTGAGAGATTTGTGTTTCATAATATGACCGAAATTGTGTTTTTTGTAGTTTTTGTTCTAGAAACTTTTTTATGTGTTAAGTTATGCAAAAGGTTATTGTTTTATATGAAAGTAGACATCATAACGAGTATTTTGATGTGCATATTGTACCTATATGTTATATGAAAGAATAAATAAATATGTGTAATGATTTTTAAAGAAAATATTCATAAATCGTTCAACTTTCAATGATAAGCGATAGATGGCGCTAGTAGTTACATGAACTTTAGGCATTCGTTGTAGACATTAAGTAATAGTTTATAATATTAGACATTATGGATTTGTTTTGTATAAATATATCATAATTGTTAAAATGAAATATTTACTTGCAGTTAGTTATTAGATAAACTCTAATGTATATTAGTTAGTCAATTGATGTTACGTACTCTTTACTTTGCTCTAATTGGTCGGTTAGTCGACCGAGTGTTTGTGAAAGTTTGTGGTAGGGAAACATTGAGTTGGTAACTGTCATTTTTGGACAGAGTCAGTCTGCTTTGAGTTGTTGAACAGAAAACATGTCCGACTAATCTGTGTATTTGTAAATGATTGTTAATAGAACGATAAGTATGAAATTGTGTTGATCAAAGTGAATAAAATATTTATACAATTTATCCTGAAGTGTTTGATTCATCACATATGGCATCCGAAAAGGCTCGGCTGAAGCAAAACTAACAGTGAAATTGAGTCTAAAAATCATGGTTCCCGCGGACGTAAAGTTTCGGGGTATAAAAGACGGGCTATTTTTCGGTCCGTCGTCAGGATTCGCTCCGTTGCCCAGTACGCTCGCGTATCTCAGCCCGTACGGGCCGTTTTTATTTCGCTCGGCAAACCCTTTGTGTTGACGTAGGTACTGGTCTCGGCTAGTACCTGCGGTAGCACACAGGGGGAGCCACCTTCGTTGCAGCTCGGTGTGTGCGCATATACACCGTAGCGGTCGCGGTGGCAACGTGCCAAATTTTAATTCAACTTTCATCTCTGTTTATTCTCAATTAATCTCGTGTATTTCTTTCGGCAATTAAACTCATTTTAAAATACCAAGTGTTCCAATGTGAAAGTGCAGTGGTGTAAATTTTTAATTACCGAGCTCAAGGACTCCTATTTTAAAAACTATCTTCGTGTGTGCGTGAATAATGCCGCCGAAGAAACCCGCATCCCGCAGCTCGTTGGGAAACGCCCTAGAGCTGCCAAACCCGGATCAACCGATGGGGGACCGGACCCTCTCGCTCCCATTTATTGGGGGTGAGACGTCCGGTGCTCCTCCCACTACCATGGCGAAGAAGGAAGCGGCTGTTGCCGACCAGCCGGCGCATGCGTCGTCTGCGCGCGTTTCGACGGTGACGTCGTCGGGTAAGCAACCGGCCGTACCTATCCGCCCATCATCTTTCCGCCCCGTGCCAATACAGGCCCCGGGGTCAATTACGAAGGCGAGCCGCCATCAAGCGGTTAGATCGCCCACCCCTGCCGTGCACTCCGTTGCACCGGGGGGACAAACTGTCTCGCGAGGTGTCGCACCCCCGGTGCACCCTGCGCGCGTCATTGTGCCCGCCGCGTCAACTGTGCGCCCCTCTGCAAAAGTGCCAGCAAGTGCCACGCGTGTTCCTCCGGGTGCCGCCCGCCCCTTCACGTGTCGCCCTGCTCCTCCACGTGCCGCTCCTGCTTCTCCACGTGCCGCTCTTGCTTCTCCACGTGCCGATCCTGCTCCTCCACGTGCCGCTCCTGCTCCTCTACGTGCCGCTTCTGCTTCTTCGGGTGCCGCTCCCGCTTCTTTGGGTGCCGCCCTTGCTCCTTCAGGTGCCACTCCCGTTTCCTCGGGGGCCGCACTCACACCTGCTCCTTCAGTTGCCGGTGCCAGGGCGACGCTGCCTAGTGCCGATAGGACAACAGTGGCCGCCCAAGCCGACAACCGTCCGCCAAGGAAGACAGCTGACCCGCTACGCGGCTCATCACGCCGCACCGCCTCACCAGCTCCCCGCCGCTTGCTGGCGGGCTCGGACGCCGCAACAGCTGTGGCGACTGAGAGGTATGTGGTGCCTTGGTTTCTCCGCCGCCCCCTAGGGGCTCCCGACTGGTACGGGCGGGTATTCGATTTTTGCCCGAAAGCGAGGGCGAATATAGGGTGATCTAGTGGTATCTCACCGACCTGGAAAAGGAAAGTGGCGTATCGTGGTTCGCCTATTCGCAAGTTTCAAGGTGGCCATTAGGGGACTCCCTGCCGACACTGACCCGGCAGAGATCGAAGAGGAGCTGAGCTGGCGTGGATACGAGCCAGAGTTCGTGCGCAATATTAAGGCGCGCGAAGGGAGGCCTGGCTGTATTTTTCACGCCGTGCTAAAGAGGACGCCTGAGGTCAGATCGATATATGACACCACGGAGCTACTGCTGATGCGTGGCGTCCGGATCGAGGCGTGGAGGGGAAAGAAAGGGCCCGCCGAATACCACAGGTACCAAAAGTTTCGGCACAGCTCGCACCTGTGTCATCGCCCGCTCGCGTGCGTGCGGTGCGGGGAAAACCACGCTGCACGAGACTGCCCACGCCCAAGGACTGAGCCGGCCACCTGCGCGAACTGTGCAGGCGACCACCCGGCGTGTCACTCGAAATGCCCCGTGTTCCTAAATGAGCTAAGGAACAAGCGAGCGGGCACTGTCGCCATCTCCCGGCAACAGCGCCAGCGTAGTGCGGCCACGGAGAGGCCCGCGAATGCCGAAGATAGGGAGGCGCCTAGTGCGTCCCTGATGGCGGCAGCCAACGGGCCCACCGACAGGATCAAGAACATCCCCTCCGGGAAGGGGCAGACAAAGAGGGGGGGGGAAGAAGAAGGGGAAGAAGCCCCCGCCCCCTCACTCCCACACCCAGCCTGGAGAAGTGGCGGCGACCACCCTGGCCCCGAAAGAGGCGAGGGCCCCCTCTTGTCTCGAACCCGAACCAGCTGCTGCTGACAAAGGGAAGAAGAAGCAGCGCGTTGAGGTGAAGCGGACCGCCCTCATAGCGGCCGCACACGCAAGCACTGCTCCCGTACGGCAGCAGCAAAGTGGCAGTGGCCTTCCGAGCCTATACTCGGAAGACGCCAAAGAGCTACTGAAGACCCGCATTGGCCAGGTTGCGCACTACTTGCTGTGGCTACTCCCCCGCATGCTGGCGGCGCGGGAGCCGATGGACGTCTTCCTCGAGGGCTTGCCCGCACTGATCGAGATCTTGACCGGTCACCAATGGCCAAGTCCTTGAGGATCGTTCATTGGAATGCCCGCGGCCTCCGGAAAAAGGTCGCTCCCTTCCGCCTCCTCCTCAAGGAACAGAACATAGACGTGGCGCTGATCAGCGAAACGCTCCTGGGGCCTGCCGACATAGTCAGGTTCCCAGGATACGTCATCACAGGAAGGACGAGAAGTCGGCAATCGGCACTCCTTACCGCGGTCTGGCGGTATTATTGAGGTAAAGAGTCGTCCACCAACCCCTCTCTACGACGCCACCCATCACGTTTCGCGCGCGATATGTGGTGGGTGATACATGTTGCCGGCGAGGATTTAAACATCTACGCGGCCTACATTCCGCCCACAGCGCAGTTCGACGTCTCGGAGCTGCGGGCACTGATGCTGCAGTCGTCGCGGCCGACCATCCTGGCCGGCGACTTGAACTGCAATCCAACCTCCCGAGCCCTTATTGAGGGCACTGCCGCAGCGGGTGCAGCAGCGACGGCGGCGGCGGCCAAGGAGGTGGCCGCGGTGGTGAGGACGACGGCGGGGATGCCCTACGGGCCTTGCCCTTGACCTTGGCGGGGGGGGTCGCAGGACCTGCCCCCAGCCCGGTGGTCGGCCGGTTTGCCTGCAGCCGCACATGCGTAGCAGTGCGGTGCCGCGCTGCAGGTGACGGCCTTGTGACCGGGCTGACCACATTGAAAGCAGCGGTCGCTGCGATCCACCTCCGCTGCGCAACACGCCCCCACGTGGTGCCCCACGTGGCAGCGATAGCAGCGCAGAGGTCTGGGCTCTAGCAGCTTTACTCGCGCGGAGACCCAGCCCACCAAAAGCCGACGGCCCTCCCCGGTAATGTTTCTGGCCACTGACACGGGGCAACTCACCGTCACTGACCCCATGCCCGTGCTGTCAGCACGGATGGCGCCCGCCCGGACCTGGTCGGTAAGGCACCCTCCCGTCCTGACCACGGCGGCTACGACCTCGTCCACCGTCACGGAGTCATCCAGGCCCATAATGCGCATGTCAACGCACTTTGTGGGCCTGGACACTCGGGCCTCCTCCGCATCCAAAGACGCCCTGATTTTTTCGGCCAGCGCGTCTGCGGTGGGGCCACTGTTCGCCCCGGGGACCTCCAGCATAAGGGCACCGGTCGCGGTATGCCGCATCCGGAAGCCCCCGATGATCTCGAGTTCGGTGAGATTCACCGACTGCCTCGCCTTCCTAATTACGTCGCCGTAGGTCGCGCCCTTTTTCTCCGCAGCCGGCTGCAGCGTAATAACTACAGCCGTAGAGTCCGGGTCGCGAATCCTAGCCGCGATGGCCCTCTCCTTCTGCCGTCGTCCGAGTGTCCCTTGACACCTCTCAATTTTTTTATTGATTGTTCGGTCTGTTATTTTATGGCCGCAGCTAGCACGGACTAAGGGGTGCATTGTTTTGGTTGTCATTTTCCGTAGTGGTGCAGGTTTATTGGAAACTACCTCGCATCAAAACACATTGCACTTATATCCCGTCATATGTATAGTTATTTATTGACTGGCCTGTTGGTCTAGTGGTTAGTGGCCCTGACTGCTATGCCGGAGGTCGTGGGTTCGATTCCCACCCAGGACAAATGTTTATGTGATGAGCATGATCATTTGTTCTGTGTCTGGGTGTAATTTATCTATAATATGTATGTATTTAGAAATATATAAGTATGTTTATCAGTTGTCTAGTACCCATAACACAAGCTCTGCTTAGCTTGGGACTAGACGGCGTTGTGTGGTAGTTGTGGAATATTATTATTATTATTATTTGTCACAATATTCTTCCCTCATTTACATTTCTTATTCACCCACAATTGCACTACAAGTAGCCAAGTAGTTTGTTCTGAATTTGAAAACTTGCCATTAGCTGACGAATGGTGGTATTTGCCAAGGGAAATACACGTAATTTTAGGTGCACAACTGTTCCTTCATTTATTACTCGGAGGCAAACGTATATCTTCATTATCATAATCGGCGAGCGGTTCAATGGACGCTCGATTCGCACCTTATGCACTCGAGACCACGCTCGGTCATGTGGTGATGGGTGAGATGCCTAGCGTCGAACCTAATCATAAGACCTGGTCCTTTGGCCCCTTATTAGGGGAAAATTTAAATGGTTCAATTTCAAAATTCTGGGAACTCGAGGAGGTGCCAAGCTTAAAACATAATATGAGCCCGAATGACCGCGAGTGTGAGCGTTTATATCAGCAATCCGTAAAACGCGACACGTCTTCGGGTAAATATATTGTGTCTTTGCCGTTTAACCCTTTAATTGGCAGAACAATCAAATTAATAAAATTTTATTTTTGACACCATGGGTCAATTTCTAGCACTTCATAGACATAGTAAAAAATAGAAATAAAAATCTGACTCTTTCAGTTTTCTGAAAAGTATATGTGAAGTATACTGGACATTATCAAATACATAGCGATCAAAAGCCTGGAATGTATGTGCAATATACTGGACAGTGCCAAGTTTAATAAGATAAATTTAATAATGGGAAGATGAATGAAAAATTGATTTTAAGTTAATTATGATTTTTAATTGATTTTTAGTAATTGTGTTTATTTTTGATGAAAATTCAAAAAACAATTTCTTTTTCCTGCGACAAAACATAGTCTTTGGTTACATTTAATACATACAACGTTTGTTTTACCGTCCTTACAGTAACGGCACCTGCCATAGCTACACGAATCGGGAAAATGACCTACTTTATCATAGCGTATATCTTCAATCGGTCTTGCTACCACAGGTTTCTTAATTTTTCTATCTTCTTTTATATCTTCCGTAATATCACTCCGTTCTTTGACTGGTTTTCCTTTTTTCACAAGACTTTACTAATGCAATGCAATGGATTGAGAATTTTGAAAAGGAGTGTGAGCGCTTTAATATATCAAAAGATGAAACAAAAATAGATATATTGAGATTATTTTTAGAAAAATCTTGTTTGGATTGGTATAGCTCGATGGCCATAAAACTAACAATAAAGGCTGAATGGAATGAATGGAAAAACAAATTTTTAGAAACTTTTAAAAACCGAGGATGGGACATAGTTACATATGCTCTCGTATTTAGATATAAAGAAGGACTACTAATTGATTACGCTATTAGAAAAGAAAGGCTAATGCTAGGCATAAACAAATCGATAGACTCCAAAACAATGATAGATCTTATTGCAACAGGTTTACCTGGGTTTATCTTAAATAGGTTAAACAGAGATGAACTCAATGACACTACTGATTTGTTCAATGAGATAAGAAAATATGAAGGTATGATGTACAAGAAAAACTCAAGTACAATAAAGAGTTGTACATTCCTTTATAAAAATAAAACTAATGAGAAGAAGCCATGTAACACTTGTGAATCTTTGAACAAAGGAATTAGATATCATCCGGAAGAGTCATGTTGGTTCAAGAAAAATAAAAATGAATCTGAAAAAGTTTTTAAACCCAGAAATGTAAATAACAACTCCATTATTGAAGTAGATATAAATACTGAGAAAAAAAACGAGTAAGTACACCATTAATCAAAATCAAGCTCTTATTAGAAAATAAACTAGAAGTGAGCGGCATTTATGATTCAGGCTCACAGATCTCTTTAATAAATTTAAGACTGATTAAAATAAAAGAAAAAAAGGACAATGAGAATATAGCATATATAAAAACGGTTAATGGTGTGAAAAAAACAGATGGTGGAAATGGTGTGAAGAGAACGGCTTGATAACAATAAAAATAAAAATATTTGATTTAGAAGAAGAGGTGGATGTATACATAGTAGAAAATGAATATTTTGATGATTTTATAATCGGATTGGATATGATAAAGAAATTCAAACTAACCCAAAACGAGGACTTGCGGATAGAACAAAAGAAAAGAAACAAAATCTACTACATAAAAATAAAATCTATTATAAAAAAATAAAGAAACTTGAAAAGATTATACTCTCAGAAGAATTTAGTAAAAAAATTATAAAAAAGGTGCATGAAGATTTATGCCATATTGGAATCAGACAATTACAGAAAAAAATAAGTCCACTATATACAGCTAAAAACCTAACAAAAAATATCATAAATATGTGTAAAACATGCGAAATATGCATAAAAAATAAATCAAGATGTCAAGGAAAATTTGGGTTAATGTCACAACTGGGACCAGCAACAAAACCATTTGAGATAATGTCAATGGATACTATAGGTGGCTTTGGAGGATCTAGGTCAACAAAAAAATACTTACACCTTTTAGTAGACCACTACACAAGATATGCGTTTATTGTGATTTCAAAAACACAGAACGCAAGTGACTTTATAAAACTAACAAAGAAAGTACTCGAGACCAATATCCAGGCATCAATTCAAAAGAATTTAAACAGTATTTGCAGGAGAATAACATCAAACTAATATTTACAGCTGTGAATACGCCATTTTCGAACGGCTTGAACGAAAGATTAAACCAAACAATAGTAAATAAAATAAGATGTAAAATAAATGAGAAAAATAATAAGAGAACATGGACAACAGTAGCAAGAGAATGTGTACAGAAATATAATGAAACAGACCATTCTGTTACAGGTTTTGCACCAAAATATTTACTGGATGGTACAAATGTCAGTATTACAATTACCAAATGAAATTAAAACAATAGAAAAGGAAGACAAGTGGATTGCTGATAGAAGATTAGCATTAGAGAATACAATAAAATCTCACAAGTACAACAAGAAAATATTTGATAGAAATAGGAAAATACAAGAGTTCGAGATAGGAGACAGTGTATATGTAGAAAATGGAAATAGACTGAACAGGAAAAAATTAGACGAATTAAAAATAGGCCCTTTCAAGATAATAGAGAAAATATCGAACTCCATTTATAAGATTGACACTGGCAACAGAAAAACAGAATCAACTTTATTCCACATAACAAAATTACAACCTGTTACGGCAGAAGATGAAGTAGAAGAAAACGAATAGGTATAAAGATAGCTTGCAGGTGCATTGTTTGTATTATATTATTTAGAATTTTCGTTCCTATGGGGGGGAGATGTAATGAAATGACCTCCTTGGAAATGACATTTCATTTTTTTAATTTTTAAGCTGTGGATACGGGGTGACGTATCATTCAATGACAGATGATGTTGAGATTAATTTTGTGCATTTTATTGTTATAAAAACTTGTAGAGAGATAATCAAAGGGATATAATTGAGGAGGCGATATTAGTGAACTTTAATGTCGTTTCTTTGTTTTCAGGTGAGATAAAAGTGTAATTTTAGTTAAACGATAATTTATTACATAATACTGTAAAAGCATGTCGAATAAAACAAATCTTTGTTTTCAGAGAAACAATTTGTGGTTTATTTCGAAAATCCTCAATAATATACCTTATATATATCTAACCTGAACTCTTTCAGCGACTTTTCCTTATTTTTATTTTGTCGGTACAAAAGCCATGCATTATTGATGCTTATATCAATCAACTGGGCAAAAATAGAAAGATACCATCTTCGTGTTTTTAGAGGAATCTTATAAAGGGATATTAGCATATCAGCCAAGTCGACCCCACCCATATTTTTATTATAGTTTTTAACTATCTTAGGGCAGTCGACATCGACCCTTGCTTTTTTTTCTTTGCTATAACGTTTTATTTTATCCACGGGGTAAGCATCGACACAGGAACTGATAAGGAACATTTAATGTCTAACCACTTTACCACTGCCAGTTTATTTTGGTTGCAAACGACTTGCGCGAAACTGCCTCGTGGTTTCTTTTTAAGGTCTTTATCAGAAGGAAGTACACCTTCACAACCTCTTAGCCGGTTTCCTCTTATAGTACCAGTGCAAAATATTCCGTAGTTTTCACGCAACATGTATACGAGCTCAGGTGAAGTGAAAAAGTTGTCACAATATACATTCGCAGGTTTCTGGCGAATTGTTTTACACAAAGCAAGAACTACCAGCCCTCCCAAACCTATAGGAATCTCATCCTGTGTGAATGTATAATTTCTAAACGTATCCTCTCCTCCATATAAAATAAAATCATAGATTAAACCTGAAGCTCCCGCGCGAACGAAGTTTTTGAAACCCCATTTGTTTGGTTTATTTTGAATATATTGTCTTCTGTTTCCCGCCTTGGTCCCTTTATAGGGAATCATCATCTCATCTATGCTAAAATTTTGTTCCTCGCACAACTGCAGGCAGTTTTGTCTAATTTTTTCCACTACTGGCCGAACTTTGAAGTATCTATCACCGTCGTCTGAATTATTGTCAATAAAATGTATGTAACGTCTAATTGTTTGGTATCGCTTTAGTGGCATGAGATCGGCAATATTTGTAAATCTAAGTCTGCGACTCCAATAATCAGTGTAGCTAGGCATATGTACAACACCCATTAAGATTTGTATGGCAAGAAAAGTTAGAAATTCTTCTTGAGTAAGTTGTATGGATCTTCCTTTTAACTGAACAGAGTACAGATTTGATTGATCTACTATATCTTTTATTATATTCGGTGAAAAGAAACGATAAAATAACGAAAGAGGTTGTTGTTCGTCTTCACTCGGCATCAGTGGCGTATTTTCATCAACTTCAGCCCGATGCAAAAATAATCCTTTCTTCCAGTTGTATTTCAGAATAAACTTCTTAGATGTTTTAACTTTTTTTGCAACTACTTTCTTTTTCTGTGTTTTTTTACGTTTTCTAGTGGAACATGTAACAATGGTCGGTTGGTCAGTTTGTACTGAACCAAGTGATGGAAAGGAACTTATAGAAGGGATGGCATAGTAATTTGGTTCATTTTGAGATGGAAAAACATTTTGTAATATTGGAGTGAGTGGTAAATTAATTGTATTGTTATCTGTTTCATCTTCGGACGATTCCAAAATATTCAATGCCTCTAAAGCCGAATCTACAGATATTACGCTGCTTTCATCCGAAGAATCCTGGTTATTCAAAGTTTTATTTGGATATTCATGTTCTTCGGTAGACGAAGCGTCACTGGAATCTGAGCATGCATGTTGAGGCGGTATTAAAGCCACTAGCTTATTCGTGCGGGAGCGTATCAATCGCTAAAAAAAAGGAAAAAGCTCTTTTGATACATGCAACCCATACAAAACCAAAATACTAATTAGTTGGCATTGTCCAACCCGCTTCCCAAACAAAAACAGTGATAGCATTGTGAGCAATTGGCAGTGTGAAGTATACTGGACAACTAGTTTTAAGTGCAACTTATAACGTTATTGTCACAGTATTGGGTTATTATTTGGTACTGTATAATAAACCGTCACTTTAAAATAATATATAATACATAGCCAACCCATTTAAATCATTCAATATATTAAAAAATATTTAAAAACTTACCTTTGTCGCATTACCCGACCGTTGCTTCGACATCGTTTTGATTTTTGACATATTTTGATGTTGCCAGGCATCTAATTTATTTTTCTACCAAGTGCTTACTTTATTGTAGAGTTACCAGAATAAAAAAAATATTGGTATAATCAGTATACTCTCTTACAAATTTTGTTTTTATCAACGTCCAGCCGGCTACACTCTGTCAATTTAGGGGTTAAGGGAGATCCTAAAACTTTAGGTAATTCGCAAACTGTCGCTCAAAGGCGATTAGTCGCACTTGAGCGAAAGTTTGTCGCGCTGCCCGCATTACGCGAGTTGTATGATGAAATAATATTAGATTATTTACAAAAGCGATATTTATCGGAGATACCGTATACTCCATCCGCGTTAGCCGACGGCTACTTCATTCCGCATTACACTGTAGTGCGCCCTGATAAGGCCACTACTAAAACTCGCATTGTGTTAGATGCGAGCGCTAAAACCGATTCGGGTACATCGCTTAACGACTTACTTCATACCGGTCCCAATCTCCAGGCTGACTTATTTACGTTATTGCTAAGATTCCGCCAATTTGAAATTGCGGTTACGGCCGATATACGGCAAATGTATCTTCGTATAGGCTTATGTGAAAACGATCGAAGTTCCAAAAAATCTTATACCGTTTTGAAAACAAACCGCTTCGGGTCTTTCAATTTAATTCAGTCGCTTTCGGCCTCCGTTCTAGTCCGTTCCTAGCAATGCACACAATCCGCCAATTAGCTTGCGACGAGTTTGCACGCTTCCCTCGCACAGCAGAGGTCGCCACGAGTGACCTATACATGGATGACCTAACTTCTTCTGTTCCCACTGCCAAGGAAGGTATTCTGCTTGCGCATGAAATAATCTCGCTATTTAAGTCTGGTGGATTTGAACTTGTAAAATGGGCACGTAACTCGCCCGAGCTACTTGCTTGCTTGCCTGAATCGTACCGAGCTTCTATCGAGTTTAATGATAATGGTGACTCGCTCAAGGTTCTGGGCTTGAAATGGCTACCTGTAATTGACGCATTCACTTTCACTGTTACTGCTACGCCCGCTAAGAGCACCAAGCGTGCTATTCTCTCTACTATTGCTCGCCTATTTGCTGTATTGGGCTTAGTCGCTCCTGTTATTGTGTATGCCAAACTTTAATGCAAGAGTTGTGGCTCGCTAAGATTGACTGGGATGAAGTACCGCCTCAGTCTATTGTTGACCGCTTTATTGAACTCAAAACTGAATTACCGCTTTTATCTAAATTGCAAATACCGTGCCATTTAGGCATATCCGCTGGATGCACTGTGCATCTGCTCGGCATTGGAGACGCAAGCTTCAAGGCTTATGGTTGCATGATCTACTTGCACGTAACATATCCTAATGGGAACACCGATATACATCTGGTATGTTCCAAATCCAAGGTCGCTCCGCTTAAGACTGTAACACTAGCACGGCTTGAGTTATGTGCAGCTCTTCTCCTTTCTGAACTTATTAAGCAAGTTTACAGCACCTTTAATAATCGCTATCCTATAAAGGAAATCTTCGCTTTCTCGAATTCCACTATCGCGCTGTCGTGGATTCATCCTTCGCCGCACCGTTGGCAAATCTATGTCGCTAATCGTGTTAGTATAATTCAGGACAATGTGTCTCCTGACCGCTTTTTTCATATAAACGGGACTGGCAATCCCAGTGACTGCGTCTCGCGGGGTCTTCTACCCTCACAATTAATTGATCACCCCTTGTGGTGGAATGGCCCTACTTGGGCACGTGGCACTGTATCTCAGTGGCCTATTGCTCTCCTTGAGACTTCTAATATTGAAGATCTACCTGAAAAGAAATCTTCAGTTACTCTTACCGCTTTATCTGATGTAAACATTACATCACATCCGCTTCTTGAGCTCGCACTTTGGATTTCATCGTGGAAGAAGCTGTTGCGAGTTGTTGTGCGTGTCTTGCGTTTTATAAAAAGGTTGCCTGACCTGCCGCTTGAAGCTTCGCATTTTGACGCTGCAGAACTTGCTATTTTACGTGCGCTGCAGCTTCAATATTTCAGTGAAGATATAAAAGAAGATACATTCGCCTTCTTTACGGAAATTGGATCCATTCCTGGATAGCAATGGTTTGCTTCGCGTTGGCGGTCGACTAACGAACGCTAACATTCCTTTCGAAAATAGGCATCCTATTTTGCTTCCGCGTCGACATCACATAATTTGATCTCTTAATCGATGATTGTCATCGTTCTAATTGTCACACAGGTTTGCTCCTTCTTATGTCCTTGTTACGACAACGTTACTGGATAATTTCCGCC
The DNA here is from genome assembly GCA_910589285.2 of Mythimna ferrago. Taxonomy (NCBI): domain Eukaryota; kingdom Metazoa; phylum Arthropoda; class Insecta; order Lepidoptera; family Noctuidae; genus Mythimna; species Mythimna ferrago. The sequence goes on from CAJUUU020000012.1 coordinate 195,859, forward strand.
CGAAACGTGATTCGACAACGCATTCGTAAGTGCAACTATTGTTTTAAGGTTGCTCCTAAGCACCCGTCGCCAATGATGGCAAGCCTTCCGCCTGCTCGTGTGCAAGAAGCAAAGGCATTTACCCACACCGGTGTCGATTATTATTATATCCGATTATGCCGGGCCTATAAACATAACTATGACACGACGACGTGGTGTCCGCAGTCAAAAGGCTTACATTTGTCTCTTCGTGTGCTTGACTACTAAGGCAGTTCATATTGAGATAGCATCTGACCTTAGTACGGAAACTTTCTTAAACGCCTTCAGTCGGTTTCTTTCACGGCGAGGCCCCGTAGCCTGTATGTACTCGGACAACGGGGCTAATTTCATCGGAGCGAAACGTCAGTTAGACGAGATTTATAATTTCCTATCTTCACGAGAAACGGTGTCAGCCTTCAAGGTAGAGTTCGATAAGCGACAAATTTCTTGGCGAAATATCCTAGCTCGCGCCCCTCATATGGGTGGACTGTGGGAAACTAATATTAAAAGTGTTAAAACTCATCTTTACCGTACGATAGGTCAACAGTTACTCCGTTACGAAAAATTGCTCCTTCTGGCTCGACGTTCACGCTTTCTGCTCGCAAAAAGCTCTTGGACAGCTTAGTCCAATCGTATTGGAAAAAGTGGCATGTAGACTATCTACATACCTTACAAATAAAACAGAAGTGGAACACGCCTGACGTTCCCCTGTGTCCTAGTACATTAGTACTTATCCATCAGGACGACACGCCACCACTTCGTTGGCCTACGGGCATTGTTGAACAAGTATTTCCGGGATATGATGGTATCGCACGTATCGCGTTAGTACGGACTGCGACTGGGACTTATAAAAGACCAGTAAAAGACCAGTTGTAAAATTATGTCCTCTACCTTCGCAATAATATAACTCTGTAGCAACTACGCTATTTATATATTTATTTATTTATTTATTTAAACTTCATGTACAATAGTGGTACATAGGCGGACTTAATGCCACAAGGCATTCTCTACCAGTCAACCTTTGGGTTAAAAAAGACAACACTGTGGTAGGTTTGCACAATAAACAAATACATAATAACAAATAGTTCAAACGGAAAAATATAAAATAAGTTATTTATAATAATAAAATACATATATATGCTAAAATAATAAACTAATAAATACTATGAAAAATATGATATCACTATGAGAACTTAATAACAATACTTCTACTGGTATATATTATATATTCCTATATTTGTATCTATTATATTAATATCCTCTCGCTTGCATTTTGTTCAAATACTACCCATTACAATTATTTATCCCGATATTTCTTCCTTTCGAAAATCCCTAGTATTTTCATCCCCGGAAGGAATGTTGACGCCATTGTCATTGCGTTCCGGCGCTCAACGGGGTCGCAAGCCGAATATCGTTGTCTCGCTTCAACCTGGCAATTCCATTCGGCTGTCCCGCTCTCGCAATTTTTCTGCGAATAAGCGACAAAAAAAACCAGTGTCATCTTGACCTTGATCGCGCGCGCATGCACCGCTGCCGCTACCACCCCTCGCTTTTTTATTCTAAGTATCACCGCGAAATCTCTGCTCCAGCATTGAGCTGAGCCGATCAGACCCTCATCCTCATACAGACATCCATCAAGTCACCGTCATCTTAGCATCCAGCCTTAAGAAAGTCCGGAAGTGTTTTTTTCCCGGCCAGCCAGGCCACGTGGTTCAACGGTTGAAGGTGAGTGATTTTGTTAAGTTGCTGATTCGTTTTGGCAGGGTGTCATTCCATTCCAACCACCCGAGGGCTAGATTACCGACCAAATAAGCAAAGCCGTCACACCACTATTAGTATTTAATGACATTTTAATCGCATGTATATTTTTTATTTTAACATTGCAAAGTACTAGTTTTGATTTTACAATAAAACTAAGTCATTTTTAGGGTTCCGTAGTCAACTAGGAACCCTTATAGTTTCGCCATGTCTGTCTGTCCGTCTGTCTGTCTGTCCGTCCTCGCTTAATCTCTGTGACCGTTAGCACTAGAAAGCTGAAATTTGATACCAATATGTATATCAATCACGCCGACAAAGTGGTAAAATAAAAATTGGAAAAAAGTGTTTTATTAGGGTAGCCCCCCTATATGTAAAGTGGGAAGTGAGTTTTTTTTTTAATTTCAACCCTAACGTGTGATATATCGTTGGATAGGTATTTAAAAATGAATAGGGGTTTACTAAAAGCATTTTTTGATAATGCCAATAATTTCGGAAATAATTGCTCCAAAAGTAAAAAACAATGTGTCCCCCCCCCCTCTAACTTTTGAACCATAAGTTTAGAAAATATGAAAAAAATCTGGAAAGTAGAACTTTATAAGGACTTTCTAGGAAAATTATTTTGAACTTGATGGAAAAAACAGTTTTTGTACAAAAAAGACAAAAGGGTTCTACAAAATAATTTCTGGACTAAGTTTGTAGTATAATCGTAAGCATTTTTTTAAACTCATAAGTGGGTACACTTATTGTGACGGACGGGAAACTACGGAACCCTACACTGAGCGTGGCCCGACACGCTCTTGGCCGGTTTTTATTATTTCCAAAAGCTGATTAATATTTGCCACCACTTTGCAAGTAAATGTTTCCAATGTGCTATATTTTGTTTAGTGATACAGATTCACTACGATGAGTGCAAAGTATTTTAAAATTGGATTTCTGAACCCAGGCTCATTGGGCACTCACCATGATGAGTTTATCACTGCATTGGAGCGTCATGATGTCGACATAATGGCTATTAATGAGACTTGGATAAAGGAAAATGAAGATGGGCGCGCGCCCGCCGTGCCCGGGTACTGGCTGCGGCATGTTCCGCGGCCGATGAGCATGCGCAGTGGTCGCAGCGGTGGCATAGGGTTAAGGGGATAAGAGTGCGCACTCATTCACATTCGGTTGACCTCTTTATGAGACAGTTGAACAAATGTGGCTAGTTTTAACCACTAATGGTGTGAAAATTGCAATCGGCACTGCGTACAGACCGCCATGGATGAATGCTGATTTATTCTTGGATGCGCTTACTTGTTCTATAAATTCCTTAACATTTTGAACGAAGAGAACGGTGTGCTTACACCGTTCTCTTGGGTGACTTTAATATTAATCGTTTTAACCAAACAGACTCCAAAACAAACAAATTGAATATGTTTCTTCAATATCTTGACCTAAGCCAGCTGGTAACATCTCCTACTCATTTTACCCCCACTAGCGAAACTCAAAAGACCTAGTGTGCTCGGATGCTTGGGCGCGCTCCATTGAGGTGGACTGGATTAGTGCGCTTGGTGCGCATGCTGTTGTAACGGCTGTTTTTTATTTAAAAAAAGAGAAAATACCACCAACAGTTATAACTCGTAGAAATATAAAAAATATACCATTGGACAAGTTTAACGAGGATTTAATCTCGGAGGACTGGCTTGCGATGGCTGTGTCAGGTGACTTAAAGGCTATGGTGGCTGAATTAAATTATAATATTACCACGCTTTTTGATAAATATGCTCCACGTAAGTCAGAGATAATTAAGGAAAGGTCGTATCCATGGATAACAAATAACATCAAACTTATGATTTCTCTGCGTAATCAGGCTCATTTACGAAGCCGAAACTCACCCTCAGAGAGTAAAACTTTATGTTACAGAGAGTTAAAAAGTTTAGTAAATAGGTATTTATATCACGAAAAAGTGGCTTATTTTAAACATAACATTAATAGTAAGATTCATCATTCCAAAACTCTATGGAAAAACCTGAAGTCAACCTTATTACCTTTAAAAAGAGTTTCGGAATTTCCCTCTCATTTTAACGACCCTGATAAAATCAATTCGCACTTCTTGAATATTCCAGGTGATAGTACTGCACCAACATCATGTGTAGCGTACTATGAGTCTCAAAGATTTAATGAGGGTGTTTTTTCTATTAATCCTGTAGACCAAACTGCCATAGTCAAAATTTTATCAAAATTTAAATCTAATGGAGAGGGTTTTGACCGCATTACGCTTGACATGTTTTATCAGACTCTTCCCCAAACTTTAGATATACTGACTTCTATTATTAATTATTGTATTTCTACATCAACCTTTCCTGACCTATAGAAGATTGCAGTTGTGCGTCCAATTCCTAAAGTCACGAGCCCAAGCACTATAAAGGACTTAAGGCCTATAAGCATTTTACCCTTCTTGTCAAAAGCGCTGGAAAAAGTTGTAAATGCCCAATTACCGACCTATCTTCAGCAAAATAATGTTCTCCTGGACGCGCAATCTAGTTTTAGGAAGGGTCTTAGCACTGCAACAGCTCTTTTAGATGTTACAGACAATATAATATCAACTCAAGATGAGGGATGTTGTACCCTAATAGTCTTACTGGACTTTTCCCGCGCATTTGATGCCATTAATTTAACTCTTTTGCTTTCTAAAATGACTTATTATGGTTGTGACGCACCTGCGGTTGCTTGGTTTAGGAGCTATCTAACTAACCAGCTGGTTGAAATTCAAGATGTCAATGGTTCTAGTAATCTATCTAATATGACTCCTGTGGTAAAAGGTGTTTCTCAGGGCTCTATACTGGGTCCCCCTTTATTTATTTTGTACAGTGCAGACATTGTTAAAGTTCTCAAAAATTGTAAATTTCATATTTATGCAGATGACATTCAATTGTACATAATTGTACCTTTCTTTTAAACCTAAAGATTATGATGTAGCAGTAAATTTGTTAAATGAAGATCTGGACAGGGTAGTAACCTGGTCAAAACAAAACTCCCTACTACTTAACCCAGCAAAAACAAAATTCATGCTTTTTGGTTCAAAAAGTTAACTCAATACAATAAACTCTCCTCGTGCAAACGTAATCGTGATGGGACAGTGTATTGAGCGTGTCTATCAGGCGACCTACGACCTAAGACCTACGTATTGAGTCTCATGTTGCAGACTGCGGTAAAAAAATTGCTTTTACCGGTTGAAAGTCTTGTACAAGATCCGTCCGTTTTTAAGCGAAGACCTTCGTGTACAGCTAGTTGAAAGTTTGATTCTGTCGAAGCTAAATTATGCCGATACCGTCGTTGGACCTCGACTATTGTCACGCACTGCAAAATTAATACAACGGGTTCAAAATGCTTGCGCACGATTTTCCTTCAACATTCCACTAAGAAGCCACGTCCCACCATTTTTAAACAAACATAACATTTTAAAAATGAAGTCGCGTCGCAAGTTGCATTTGGCTCCCCACCAACTGTGTTTCCACGTTGTCGTCGTGGTGGGGCTTGCGTGTCTCAGTGACCTTGAGGGCTATGCCGGTAGAGCTACTCATGCCGGAAGGCCTCAAACGAGAGACCAGACCAAGAGGAACATACGGCGGAGTCCAGTCGGACCGCCCGGAGGGTGCGCTGTCCAGAAACGCTGGCACAACAGCTGTTGGCGCCTTCTGGATAGTGATGTCGGGGAGATAGGGTTCGCCTCCGGTACGTGTCTGTTCAGCAGACATGACCAGGATGGCGAACGTGTAATGGGGACCCCACCCCATTCAAAAAAGGCAAAGCTGTGATCAGCACACCATGAGCGCGAATGGCAAAAAAATAACTACCCCAGGAGGGTACCTGCTTGCAGGAGAATCCCTCCCCGAGCAGAGCTCGGGCTGCCCCTCGTATTCTGGGGGGGGCAACCATCGCCTCGGGTCTTCGGACCCTGTTCCGTCCTCCGTGGACGCACAGAGCCAGGGTGGCTCACACTTCGGCAGCGCGGAGTCCCTGGGACCAGTTCCCAGCACGTCCGCGATGCCAATGGAGGCCGGCCGTAGGTTTGGCCTCAGGGAGGTGAGTGAAGACGCGGCATCGGACTCAGATGCCGCGTCTTCACTCAACTCAGACGGGAAGGAGGTGGAGGAGGTGCGGGAGCCCCTCCATTTGATGGAGGTGGATCCGTCCACGTCCAACAAGAGGAGGGCGTTCATGCGCTCCGTGTCCGACGACGAGACGGGACCTGCCCGGAAAATCTCGTCCTCGGGGCGGGGCGCAGCCCGAAAAACGGGCATAGGAAGAGGGCTCCCCGCTGAGATTGCCAGCGAGGGACGCCAGGCCAGCGCCTTAGTGCCGAAGATCCCTCAGGACTTGCCTGAAGGGATGGTGGAGGCGCTGGCTAAGTTTCGGGAGGTTGTGGCAGCCGCAATAACGAGCGTGGCCAACAAGAGGGAGAGGGTGGCCAAAAAGCGGTCTATTGAGCTGGCCAACACCTCGATTGAGGAGGCGCTGGGGATCGTTTTTGAGCCCTACGAGCGCACCCTCAGCGGGAGGTTTGGCCGGCTCGAGGAGGCTGTGGCCGCTCTCCAGGGCTCTCGTCCCGAGGAGGGGAGCAGACAGGAGCGGGGCCGATCCCGGCCCTCGCCCCAGGCGGAAGTCGAGGTTGTGTCTCTGCTGCGGCAAGAGCTGGCTGCCTTCAGGGAGCAGCAGCAGCAGCAGCAGCAGCAGTTCCAGGGGCACATTCAGCGCCAGCTCTCCGTCCTGGAGGGCATTGTCCTGCGCCCCCCTCTCGCGGCCTCCGGCCAGAAAAGGACGGCATCGTATGCCGCCGTCGCCGCGGCCACGTCTACAGCACCGAAGGCAGGTCCGTCGGGGCAAGCCAGGCGCGTGGTTGCGGCGCCGGAGCCTGCGAGGCCAGCCCCGGCGGCCAGGCAGCAACAGCGGCAAGGGAAGCCTGCCCCTCCCCCGAAGGGCAGGGTGGCGGGTGCCACTAAGCCGGCGGGGACTCCCGCCGCGGCGGCGATAAGGTCGCGCCTGCCGCCTCCTCTGCCCGAAGACCCCTCGGCTAGCGCCGAGTGGACGGTCGTCGGCGCTAAAAAGAAGGCGAGCAAGGCGGCAAGGGCGGCCAAAAAGCGCAAGCGGCGACAGGAGCGAAAGAAGCGGGCCATGGCCGCCAGACTTCGCGCCCCAACTTCCGCAGCTGTAGTGATCACACTACAGCCAGCTGCGGAAAAGAGGGGCGTGAACTATGACATGGTCATGGCAAAGGCGAAAGAGGCGGTGGTGGGCCACCTCGACGAATACGGAGCCTCAGGGGGCTTCCATATGAGGCGCACCGCAACCGGAGCCCGTATCCTGGAGGTCCCAGGTGCGAACAGCGGACAAGCCGCTGACGCCCTGGCCGAAAGGATTAGGGCGTCCTTAGACGTCGAGGAGGCCCGAGTGTCCAGGCCCACCAAGTGCATCGACATGCGCATTATGGGTCTGGACGACTCCGTTAGGGTGGAGGAAGTGGTGGCCGCCATCGTCAGGGCGGGTGGGTGCACGACCGATCAGGTCCGGGTGGGCACTATCCGCGCTGACAGCACGGGCATGCGAGCCGTTACGGTGAGCTGCCCCGTGTCGGCGGCCAAGGCCATCACGACCGAGGGCCGAAGGCTATTGGTGGGTTGGGTTTCGGCTCAAGTCAAGATGCTGGAACCCAAACCTCTGCGGTGCTACCGCTGCCACGTGGGGCACCACGTGGGGGCCCACTGCGCCGCGGAGGTGGATCGAAGTGATCGCTGCCACCAGTGCGGACAGCCTGGTCACAAGGCCGTCGAATGCCGTGCAAAGCCGCACTGCTACGCATGTGCGGCTGCAGGCAAGCCGGCCGACCACCGGGCTGGGGGCAGGTCCTGCGACCCCCCCGCCAAGGCCAAGGGCAAGGTCAGGCCCATCCACCCTGACGTCCTCACCGCCGCAGCCACCGCCTTGGCTGCCGCCGCTGTCGCCGCCGCTCCCGCCGCGGCAGTGCCCTCACAGGGGGCTCAAGAGGAGACTGTAATGGAATGTCAATAACGACACCATTACGTCTCCTCCAGGCGAACATCAACCACTGCGCTCCCACTCAGGATCTGTTGCTCCAGAGCATGGCGCAGTGGTCGATCAATGTCGCCATCGTCTCCGAGCCGTACTACGTCCATCCCCGCTGGGTTCAGGACCTGGACGGCTCGGTGACGCTAATTTCGTCGGCCGCCGCCGGTACCCCGCCCCTCGAGGCTGTTGCGAGGGGACGGGGTTGCGTGGCAGCACGGGTCGGGGACATTGCAGTGGTAGGCGTCTACCTGTCCCCGACCAGAACTCCCGATGAACTCCATGTCTCCCTTATGGAGCTAAGTGCCGTCGTCGCTGGGTTTGGTACCCTCCCCGTGGTCGTTTGCGGGGACTTCAACGCCTGGAATACGGCTTGGGGTTCCCGGCGCACGAACACACGGGGTCGGTTGGTGGAGGACTGGGCCTTGGAGCTGGGCCTGGTCGTCCTGAACCGGGGTTCTGTCCCCACGTTGGTGCGGAGGCGGGGTGAATCAGTGGTGGACCTTTCGTTCGCCAGCCCCGCTCTGTCGCCGCGTGTCGTCGACTGGCGCGTTATGGAGGAGGTGGAGACGTACTCCGACCACCGGTATATCCGGTTGGACGTCTCCGCCGAAACCTCGGCCGCGCCGGTCCGACAGAGCCCTTGTGGTCCGCGGTGGGCGCTTAAGCAGATGGACCGGGAGCTCCTCCTGGAAGCCGCGACGGTACAGGCCTGGGTGCAAGCACCGGACAGGCCTGTCGACATCGACGTCGAGGCGGAGTGGTTCCGGGAGGCCATGTCGCAAATTTGCGATGCGGCAATGCCCCGAGTCCGTCCAGGACGTGCTAAGCGCCAGGTGTACTGGTGGTCGCCGGAAATCGCTGCACTGCGCAACACGTGCAATCACGCGCGACGCCGGTACGCCAGATACTGCAGGCGCCGCATCCGTGCGCCGGATGCGGAGGCCAGAGAGGCGGAGCTGTACGAAGGTTACAGAGAGGCAAAACACACCCTCCGAGCGAAGATTAAGCGGGCCAAACTCGAGGCCCGCGACGTGTGGCTGGGGTCTCTGAACGCGGACCCGTGGGGGCGCCCGTACAAATTGATACGGGAGAAATTGCGCCCCTGGGCTCCCCCGCTGACCCAGAGTCTCCGGCCCCAACTCGTGGAGGGTGTGGTGAGCGCTCTGTTCCCTGCGCGAGGGGAACACTCCCCCCCGCCCATGGCTCCGCCTCCGCCAGCGGTGTCTGACGCGGACCGCAATAGCGACGACGACGATAATGCTCCAGAGGTGACCGAGGCAGAGATGAGAGTGGCGGTGCAAAGGCTGAGTGCCAAGAACGCCGCCCCAGGACCCGATGGCTTGCCTGGGAAAGCCTGGGTCCTGGCCATGGAGGCTCTCGGGCCTCGACTGAGAGGGCTCTTCAGCGCATGCTTGGAGAGGGGCCAGTTCCCACTTCGCTGGAAGACGGGGAAACTGGTCCTCATCGCGAAGCCAGGGCGCCCTGCGGACTCTCCGTCCGCGTACCGGCCCATTGTGCTGCTCGACGAGGTGGGCAAGCTCTTTGAAAGAGTGATTGCGAGCCGCCTCGTCGCGCGCCTTTCACGGGTGGGGCCGGACCTTTCGGACGGACAGTTCGGCTTTCGCAGGATGCGCTCGACGGTGGACGCCATCATGCGCGTGCGAGCCCTCACGACGGGGGATGCGGTGTCCCAGGGTAGGTGTGTCGTGGCAGTGTCCTTGGACATTGCCAACGCTTTCAATTCCCTGCCCTGGAGTACGATCCGGAGGGCACTCCGGTACCACCGGGTGCCCGAATACCTCTGTCGAGTAGTCGACGCCTACCTGTCGGACAGGTATATTGTCTACCCCGGTCACCAGGGAGACTGGAAACGTCGGGAGATGTCGTGCGGTGTTCCGCAGGGGTCGGTACTAGGGCCACCCTTGTGGAACATCGGGTACGATTACGTGCTGCGGGGCGACCTCCCTGACGGGGTCAGCGTGGTCTGCTACGCAGACGACACGCTGGTTCTAGCGCAGGGAGAGTCGTACCGGGCGGCGGCCGCTTTAGCGACACGCGGGGTTGCGATAGTCGTTGGTAGGATCCAGGAGTTGGGACTCGAGGTGGCGCTGCGCAAATCCGAGGCCATGTGTTTTCACGGTCGCGGCCGTCGGAACGCGCCACCGTCGGGTTCCCAACTAACGGTAGGAGGAGTTCACATCGGCGTCGGGACATCGATGAGGTACCTGGGACTCATCCTCGACAGCCGATGGAATTTCGAGGAGCATTTCCGACGTCTGGCTCCCAAACTCAACCGGACTGGGGCCGCTCTCAAGCGGCTCCTGCCCAATCTTGGGGGTCCAGACGCCTCCTGCCGGAGGCTCTACGCGGGGATCGTTCGGTCCATGGCCCTCTACGGGGCGCCGGTGTGGGCGCCGTCGCTGCGAAAGCGACCGGCGGGCATTCTGAACGCCTGCCAGAGGGTCATGGCAATTCGGATGGTGCGGGGATACCGCACGATTTCCTGCGAAGCGGCGAGCCTTCTGGCTGGCCTACCACCGTGGGATCTGGAGGCAACAGTCCTTGCACACATGCACGACATGCGCGTGGAGATGCAACGCCGGGGTGAAAGTCCTCTGCCGCGACAGGTCACGGCATGGCGGACAGAGCTCCGGCGGGATCTCATGGTGGAATGGCGTCAGCGACTATCGCAACCCCGTCACGGGCACGCCACAATTATGGCGATAAGTCCCCTCTTTGAGGCGTGGCTGGAAAGACCTCACGGCGTCCTTACCTTCCGCATGACACAGGTCCTCACCGGAAATGGCAAGTTCGGGAGGTTCCTGTTCCGAATTAAAGCGGAAGTGACGCCCGGGTGTCGCCACTGTGCGGAACGCCCGGAGGACACGGTGGAGCACACAATCGCGGTGTGCCCTGCTTGGGCGGAGCATCGCCGTGCCCTCGTGGGGGTGATCGGCGGCGGAGACCTCTCGCGCCGGGCCTTGGTCGAGGCCATGGTCCGGAGCGAGGAGGAGTGGCAGGCGGTCGCCGACTTCTGCGAAGCAGTAATGCTCGCTAAGGAGGAGGCCGACCGCATCAGGCAACGGCGCTCTCGCCGCCGCCGCCGGGATTCCGATCCCGATTTCCAGCCACCGTAGGCGCGGGCTTGCGGACAGTGAGCAATGGGTAGCTCGCTGTCCGGCCGTCCGGTAACCGTCCGGACCAAGCCCAAGTCGTCGACGGCGCGCGCTGTTCCCGCGCGCCTCAAGGAGTTGTCAGCAACAGCAGGGGCCCGGCCGGGTCGAAGCCTACTGGGGCCAGGGTTATCCGAAAGGGCGCTCGAGCCCCGGTATGAAGGCTTGTAGGAACGGGATGGGTTTTTTAGTCAGTAAGAGTCTGACACTATCTCCCGCTCCGCCCAAGAGCGGGGGTTGTCATAAGATGATTTTTCCCATCGAAAAAAAAAAAAAAAAAAAAGTTGCATTTGGCTTGTCTTCTTTTTGGCGTCATCAAGATTAAATGTCCATCATACTTGTACTCAAAGCTTGCGTGGGTAAATAGTCACTGGCAGCGCGATGACAAGCGTTGCGCTCAGCAGCTGGTTACTCCGCATCACCGAACTGCAGCTTTTCGAGGTTGTTTTCGGTACTCAGCTACAAAATGTTGGAATAATATTCCCCCTCCCATTAGGGACCTAAAAAATATAAGTAGTTTTAAGGCTAGACTTAAGTAGTTTATTTTAAGTTCACAAATACAATTTAATAAAATTAATGTTGATAAATCTTTTATATAAGTCAATAGTAATGCTAATATAATATTTTTTAAGAATGTAAAGGATGTAATCCTCCTTTAGTTTTGTTTATGTTCTCAATGGATCATACTCTATGGAAAAATGTAAACTATGGCTGTCACTATGGCTGTCAAATGAAAAATTATTAAAAAGATTCTTTTAAAAACCACCATTCATATTTTGGATTGTTTATAGATCACTTATAAGGGGAATTGGCAATTTAAATAATAGTGTTAATTGTCGTTTCTTTGTATTTTCAGGTAAGTTAGTATAATCCATGTGTAAAATAGAATAGTATCTACTGTGATTATGCATGTAACTATGAAATAAACTTTGTATTTTCAGAGCAACTTGGTTTTTTGGCAAAAGCAAGTTGGTTTTTTGGAATTGCAATTAAACAAATTAAAATATTGTTTAATTGCAATTCCAAAAAACCAACTACAAATTGTCTTATAAAACGACAATTCTTATAAATCATGGAAAAACTACGATTTAAATTTGTAGTAATAGGAGCGACAGATGGAAAAACAAATGTCATCTGCATTACAACTATCGAGACAACTGAAGGACGTATTTTTGAGGTTCCCGATGATTTAAAGCTTGCAAGTAAGCACAATACCATAGTCTCATCGGACGTATTCACGAAAATAAAAAATTCTCTAAAAAAAAGACACCAGACACGCTCATTATGGATCCCTCTCAGTGAGGAAATGAAAAAAATATACCTAGATGAAGGCAAAAAAATACAATTTGGTGACTAGTATTTGGAGGAAATTACAGGAGGGACAATGCTTTTACATAATACCACTGAACAGGCTTTAGGATGAATTCCCTTATCCCATTCCGACCCAAAAACCTCATATCCAAACCGCATAGCACCGCCTCTGACGGTGTAAGGAAAAAAACTACGATTCGAATCCAACGAGCCGGCCGGCTAACTTATCTTACACGCGCGCGATTAATAACCTCTGAAAATACCGTGAAATATCGTCTGAAAGTGCGTCCAAGATACGGTTTAAGACATTTATTTCTCAAAAAGAATACAATTCACTTAATATGAGAAATACAAGTTATTCTTAAGAGCCCGGCGAATGTCACTCGCAACTGCAAGTTGAAGCGTATTCAAAATTCGTTCGCGGAATATAGCTATCTCTGTTTGACAAAAACAAGTGACGGATTGACGCAGCTGTGTGTGTGTGTATGTGAGTGTCGTACAATTTATTGTTAGTAAAATGAGGTATATTCATTATTTGCTTTATTTTTGCCGAATACTTTGGGGAATTGTTTGTGAATGTACGAACTAGTAATTAATTTTTAGGGTTCCGTAGTCAACTAGGAACCCTTATAATTTCGCCATGTCTGTCTGTCCGTCTGTCTGTCTGTCCGTCTGTCTGTCTGTCCGTCCTCGCTTAATCTCTGTGACCGTTAGCACTAGAAAGCTGAAATTTGATACCAATATGTATATCAATCACGCCGACAAAGTGGTAAAATAAAAATTGGAAAAAAGTGTTTTATTAGGGTAGCCCCCCTATATGTAAAGTGGGAAGTGAGTTTTTTTTTTAATTTCAACCCTAACGTGTGATATATCGTTGGATAGGTATTTAAAAATGAATAGGGGTTTACTAAAAGCATTTTTTGATAATGCCAATAATTTCGGAAATAATTGCTCCAAAAGTAAAAAACAATGTGTCCCCCCCCCTCTAACTTTTGAACCATAAGTTTAGAAAATATGAAAAAAAATCTGAAACGTAGAACTTTATAAGGACTTTTTAGGAAAATTATTTTGAACTTGATGGAAAGTACAGTTTTTGTACAAAAAAGACAAAAAGGTTGTACAAAATAATTTCTGGACTAAGTTTGTAGTATAATCGTATATGCAAGCATTTTTTTAAATTCATAAGTGGGTACACTTATTGTGATAGACGGGAGACTACGGAACCCTACACTGAGCGTGGCCCGACACGCTCTTGGCCGGTTTTTGGAAAAATTATTACCGCGCCAATATCTCATTCTATTATAATAACAATAGCAGATATGTTATACAAAGGTGGTTTTTTTTATGGTGGGAAAATCATCTAATGACATTCCCCGCTCTTGGGTGGAGCGGGAGATAGTGTCAGACTTTTACTGACTAAAAACCCACTCCTGTTCCTTCGTTGCCTTTCGTACCGGGGCTGAGCTACCTTTCGGAGCTAACTCTGGCCCCAGTAGGCTTCGACCCAGCTGGGCCCCTTCTGTTGCTGACAACTCCTTGAGGCGCACGGGAACAGTTCGCGCTGTCGATGACTTGGGCTCGATCCGGACAGTTATCGGACGGTCGGACAGCAAGCTACCGATTGCTCGCCGTCCGCAAGCCCGCGCCTACGGTGGCCGGAAATCGAGATCGGAATCCCGGCAGCGGCTGTGAGCGCCGTTGCCTGATACGGTCGGCCTCCTCCTTTGCTAGCATTCCTGCTTCGCAGAAGGAGGCGACCGCCTGCCACTGATCCTCCTCGCTCCGGACCATGGCCTGTACCAAAGTCCGACGCGAGAGATCGCCGCCGCCGATCACCTCCACGTGGGCAAGGCGATGCTCCGCCTAAGCGACACACCTCCACTGCGTGCTCCACCGTGTCCTCCGGGCGTTCCGCACAGTGGCGACACTCGGACGTCACTTCCGTACGAATCTGGTGCAGCCCGAACCTCCCGTACTTACGTGTCCGGTGGAAATCTGCCTCATGCGGAAGGTGAGGACGCCCGCGCCGTGAGGTCTTTCCAGCCAAGCCTCCAAGAGGGGACTTACCGCCATAATTGTGGCGTGCCCAAGGTGGTCTTGGGGTCAAATCAGAAAATGTTATGGAGGCGAGAGCTTTTTTTTCATAGGTGGAAAATTATTCAATGACTTCTGCCGCTCTTTTAGTGTCAGACTTTTAGGGACATGAAAACCCACTCCTGTTCTTTTGTTGCTTTCGTTTCAAGGCCCCGGGGTTCTCTTTCGCTCAACCCGTGGCCTCAGAAGACTTCGAACCTGCTGGGCCCCTACGGTTTTGCTGACATTTCCTCGAGACGCGAGTGGAACACTATGCAACATCGACGTCTCGAGCTCGGTACGGACGCTTACCGGACGGCCGGAGGGAGAGATACAGCCAAACTGGCCATCCGCAAGATCCGGTTCCACCCGTACCAGGTGCGTACGAGGAATAAAGAACAGCGAAGCGCGCCCTCAGAGCGGAGATACGGCTGGCCAAACTGGAGGCCCGCGACGTGTAGCTGGGGACTCTGAACAGAGACCCGTGGGGACGACCCTACGAAATGGTACGTAACAAGCTCCGTACCTGGGCTCCCCCGCTGACACAGAGTCTCCGACCCCAGTTTATGGAGGGTGTAATGAACGCTCTATTCCCGTCAAAAGGGGAGCATTCTCATCCGCCCATGGCTCCACCACTAGTTGTAGTGTAGTTTATATTTTTATGACACCGTTTTTTGTAGCCATAATTGCATACTACGTGCTATGCGACCTCCCCAACGGGGTCAGCGTGGTCTATTACGCAGACGACACGCTGATCCTAACGAAGAGAGAGTCGTACCAGGCGGCCGTTGAACTAGCGAAGCGCAGGGTTGCAACACTCTCCAACCAGCCATTGCCCCACCGACATCATGTCATATGGGCCGAATCGCAATGAGACGGCTGCGGACACAGCCTACCCATATAAATATGAGCGCGCTATCACCGCAGCTGCTTCTTGACTTCTTTACAAATTTCCTCGTCCTATCCCCATGTTGCCTTTCTCCCCATCTTGGGGCGGCATACTAACGGTCCCCCCTCACGTGGGTAAGACAAACACACAGTACGGGTTCGCTGCCTGCTTACTCCTTAGTCTGTGCCATTCGTGTTCAAACTCTTTTAGATGCTGAAATTTGGCCTCTGAGGCCATGAGGTTGCAGTAGTAAACCGGTCTCTCATCCAAGCGAGTGATCCCGTCCATCATCTTTCGTCGCTGTTCGTCATAGAACGTCGGCACCGCCACAGAACGTGATCAAAATTTTCGTCCTCATCACCGTAATAGCACACGCTAACCTCACATAACCGCATATCATACAATTTCTTCCAGAAATATCCATGTGTTTGTAGTCCGGCTCGACCCAAATTGATGAAGTTCCATCCCCTTCTCGTCCTGCTCCCATCTCTGCTGCCAATTGGCCACAGCCTCACCTGCAATAGCCCTGCTTCCTATCATGAACCGCAACGCAGAGTTGCAACAGTGGTGAAGAGGTTCCAGCAGTTGGGACTCGAGGTGGCACTGCACAAGTCCGAGAGCATGTGTTTTCATGGCCATCGGAACGAGCCACCGCCGGTTTCCCAAATAACGATAGAAGTTTACAAGTATCTGGGACTCGTCCTCGACAGCCGATGGTATTTTGAGGAGCACTTCCGACGTCTGGTTCCCAAACGTGTTACTTATTGTATATTTTGTGTTTGCGTCTTGTGCTGTACCAAATAAATTATTTTTCTTTCTTCCTTTCTTTCAAACTGGATTAGACTGGGGCACTCAAGCGGCTCCTGTCCAACCTGGGGTGTCCAGACGCCTCCTACCGGAGGCTCTACGCAGGCATCGTTCGGTCCATGGCCCTTTATGGAGTGCCGTCGCTGCGAAAGTAATCAGTTGCCAAGCTGATCGCATGCCAGGGAGTCATAGCCATCCTAATGGTACAGAGACAAAGCACGGTTTCCCGCAGTATACCCGCACGGTTTCTTGCAGGCCTGGCCTTAAATCATGCACATGCTTGCAAAGGTGCACGCATGTGCATGATTTACACGTGAAGATGCAACCCCGGGGCGAAATTCCGCTTCCGTGACAAGTCGCAATATGGCAAACAGTTCCGGCAGGATCTCAGCGACTGTCGTAACGCAAATCCTCACCGGACATGGCAAGTACGGGAGGCTCCTGCGTCGCATTTAGGCGGAAGAAACGCCTGGTTATCACCATTGTGTGGACCGTCTGATGGATACGGTGGAGCATACGGTAGAAATGTATGTGCCCCTTTTAGGCGGAATACCGCCGCGTCCTCGTGGGGGCCATCGGTGGCAACGACCTCTTGCGCCGAGCCCTCTTTCTGCGAAACAGTAATGCTAGCGAAGAAGGCGGCCGCATGGACAAGGGAATATCCTCACGCCCCAGCAGCCAGGATCACGCTTTTATTCAGCTAAAGTCTGACATGCCCTCAAGAGTTCTGTATTCCGTTTATTAAACTTCAAATGCTTAGGTACTATTTTATTTAAGTCAATAGTGTCAAAAATATTACAATAAAATTTATAACTCGACCTATGAACGTGTTAGATTCTGAATTATTATGACGTAATTAAATCATGAATTTTCATTTTTCATGTATATTGTTAGTAGTATTTTATACATTGGTAACATTTATGAAGCTTGAATCTAATGTTGAAGTACCTGCCAAAGATAATAATGATGTGTTTACAAACATAAAACGCCAAACTTATAAAAAGCCGTATTTATGATAATGTTGTAAATTGTAATGTAATTATTAATCATCTTTGTAATATATCTTAGATTGTATGTCTACTATAATATAAGAAGTTGTGTGTTGTGCGACAACCTGAGATTTGTAGAAGGTGGAAGGATATTTGATGTTTAAGTGTCAAACCTCTGGGTTGACTTACTTAAATGTCAGGACTTTCCTATAAATAAGATTGGTTTCTATTAAAGTCCTCTCACTTGCTGTTCAGCTCTAGACCTTTACGGACTACCTAAGTTCACGTAAGTTATTTAATATAATAGCTTATTATTATTGCTAATGTTGTTTTGATTCTGTGTATTTGTTATACTGTGACTTATGTTTCTAATTATGTTATTGTTAACTATTGTTTTAATGTGTCTGAAAAATACTATATCTGAGCTTCCGAGGTGTTTCTTGGCCGTTCTTCACCTCGAAGACCTAGTTTCCGAACGAGCCAGTAGTTTATTCGAATAATTCGACCGTAGCAATTAACATAGTCGTATGTGAAAAATCGCAACTTTACAGTACGGCCGTTTGAAGTTTCAAATGTGTATAAAGTGAACAATAGTCAATGTACCTTAACCAAATTTGGTATGACGTATAAATATAAATTACCTGACGTAGTAATATATACAAACTTATCAAAAAGGTATCGGAAATAAAAGAAATTGCACATGCAACAGTGTTAACCACTAAATCATGCAACTATTTTGTCGGAAATGGCTGATCCGACATTATTAACTGAACTAGAATTTCTGAATTTGGCCGGATGTGGCAGAACCCGCAGTATTCCCTGGACTTTAAAATTAAATTTATGTTGGATGTGCCACTTAATACGTTACTGCCCGCAAGATATCAATATTTTATGATGTAGATACAACTTACTTTATTTCGGGATTTGAATAATGCAATGTTGAGTAACATTTACCTTGCTTTTAATTACATGCCAGACCGGAGGACACAGTGGAGCATACAGTGGAGTTCTGCCCCGCTTGGGTGGAGCACCACCGTGTCCTCACAGAGGCGATAGCCTGAGCGTCCGGTCCTGGTTCAGGCTATGTTATGGAGCGAGGGGAATTAAGATTTCTGATTAGCTATATATTCATCCAAAAGCATTTTACATTACTGCGAATACAGTCTTCAACAGATTCCATGTATTATGAGTAGTAAAATTTACACTCCGCATGAAATTTAGATCTATATAGCGAAAATTGTTCATAATCGCAGATATTGTGATACACTTTCATTTAACCCAAGCCTTTGCTTTTAAATACGTATCAGCGAAGGGGAAAACCAAATCGGAAATCTCGGAGACTTTGTTTTGACAAGTATGTTTGTAGTTTGACGGTAAAACTCTAATGAGTTTATGATTTGCATCATCTGTATTGTACCTATTACTTGTATTTTATAAACAAATAAACGAAAAAAAAAGTGGAACGTAAGATCTAAATGTGCTCAAAATTTTATCATAGAAGTTACTGCCACATCTACAGAGTGTTCCGAATCGATCAGCTCATCCCAATTGATTTCACCTAATTCTTCATTTATCCTCTCATAATTAGCCTTGGAATAAAAAAAAAT
Organism: Mythimna ferrago; assembly: GCA_910589285.2. Lineage (NCBI taxonomy): Eukaryota > Metazoa > Arthropoda > Insecta > Lepidoptera > Noctuidae > Mythimna > Mythimna ferrago. The sequence goes on from CAJUUU020000012.1 coordinate 214,550, forward strand.
CTTTAACGACATCCGAATCATACATTGTTGGGGGTATACAAATGGTATTAATACACAGAATGGTGGGTGGTGCATATCGAGTTGAAGTAAATAATAATCGGTAGGAGGGTACACAGAACATTCGTAGTTACTGACAGCTAGATCCAATATTTTTCCATTCGATTACTTGATAGAGTTGTACTGGTAAGCATTAAAAAAAGACATAAATACACTTAGATTTCCGCAAATAGGAGTGTTGCCGCTAGAAACCAATCCCGATACTGAAACTTTATAATTATGTGGAATCCAGTTAAGATCAAGTAAATTATAATCACCCAAGAGGAAATTGAAGTATTGAGCATATACGGATTCCGGTGTTCTAGGTGGAATATAGACAGCCCCAACAATTTGGTTTTTTCCTCTAGTTCAGCTTGAAAATCTAAGAAGAACGTGAATTGGCTTCCAGAGCAAATTGAGAAGCTACTCTAACCGAGTGAAGCTCCTTCAATACCGCTACAAGGACACCATCTCATTCTTTTTTATTCGTGGCAGTACGGTCTCGATCGCGCCTATGTACCAAGTAACGAGAATCTATGAACTCGCTATTAAATATTTCAGGCGTCAACCACGTTTCAGTGAGTACTATAATATCGCAACAATTTGATAAAATGTTCATGAATAAAATGTGCATTTTAGAGCAAATCCCTCGACAATTTTGATAATAAATAACCCGGTTGTAATTAAAAATCATACCGGCATTACACGTCTCAATAAAAGATAATAAACTGACATATTTTTTTAATTCGAATGAGTGTAGCAATATAGGGTTATATATTTGGACACATCTGGTTAAGAAATGCTTTGTTAACCAGATGTGTTGTTAATCTTAGCAATATTATCTAGTGATCTGATTGCGAATGACTTAGCACTCTCTTTCTCCCGAACAACGAAACGAAAGCAAAAAAAGCGCGGTACCATCCGTCCAGCGCTTAAACCATAAAGACCGGTAATTATTTGCTGTAGCTGCATCGCGGCACTCATGAAATAAAATTTTGTTTTTCAAAGTGAGATGTTCATGCATATAAATAGAAAGTGACTTTTCTGATTAGCCCAGTTTTTCGGTATTGAGTCCCTTGTTTAATCGATAAGCGCTTAAAATATTATCGCGCAATATAGCTAAGTTCAGTTTTACAATAATATTCTTAGGCCTATCATTATCTCGATGGGCGTGTGGTACTCTCTGTATTGAAATAATGTCGCTTTGTTTCAAATTATAATTAATGGATGATTCAATATTACGCCTTTCAGGAATATTACAGATTTCAATGTTGCAGCTTCGAGCACTTTGTTCCAGGATGTTGATTTTAGCAACAAGTTCGGCTAAGTCAGTTTAGATTCAACACTCATGGTTTTGTTTACGAAGCTTACTAACTTTTTTCAAAATATTAGACTGCTCATCATCGGCAAAACGAAAAGAGTCCTTTTAACGGTCGATTTCTTGCATAGCATAATAGAAAAGTTATGAGAAGCTTAGTTGAAAAAACAAAACTAATTGATTCCTCGTAAAACAAAAAAAAAACAACTTTTAACAAAATAGCAATATCTGTAGTACCATATTCAACAGTAGCTTACTACCATAAAGCGAATAATAATGTCGAATGTTCGACATTCGACACCAAGAAATGAGAAATAAACTAGTAACAAAGTTAGTAATTCCTTATCCTACAAAACACAATCAAACACACAACAGTCAATAATGTAGGTAGTGGTAGATCATGCAATACTATTTATAAAATGAACATGCAATAAAGTCTGTTGTACCATATCCGACAAAATAAAACTATCACCGATCATGCAATAATGTAGTATTTGACACATCCGACACAGTAAACGAAATAGAAAGCCATAAACATTGTTGTATCTGGCATAAACGACATTATTGTCCGTTCAGAGTAGTTTTCAACATTTCTTAAAAAAATATAAACTCACTTAGTCGCTAATGATAAACAAAAAAAAGTTTAAAAATAAGCCCGACGAGTGCGCTCCTCCCGCTAACTCTGGCGGAAGTGGCAGATCCGCGCCGCGCGCTCGCGTCTGTTCCCCTCACGCGCCCCGCAACTAACGTCACAATGTATTATGTGACAATATTAATCGTGCGCACTGAACACATACTGCTTTTTCCACTTGGTAAAACAAAGATGGTTGATTTTAGGAAATTGAAAATTTGCTGGGGTATAAATATGATTATTTTAAGATATGCAATAAAATGAAAATTGAAAAAATGCAGATCCGACAATGTTAATTGCTACGGTCGAATTGACAAGCCTATTTGAAATAAATACTTAGTCTTGTCTTTCTGTGCTTTTCTTCATAAAACCCTTTCCTTACACACCAGTCATAGGAACTTTGATACACAGTAAATAACCGTTATCCATCTTGACATTTTATTGTGATATATAGGTAGTTATAAATATATATATCAATATATAGTTCATTGCTAACAAACGCAACTGAAGTACATAATGACAGCACGCACACACTGACACTGACATCCCGGTTGCCGCGATAGCACTAACTCTTGGAAATTTGGGATAAATTGGACGTGTTTCGTAATACCAAAAATGATGAATGAAAACTTAATGTTTTTCCAATTTGTTTTCTATCATTTTTAAATTGATAATATAATCTGTGTTCCTACATTGAGAATATTGGAAATATTGTTATTTTTAATACAGGAAAAGCCAAATGAAAACATGCCATTTACGTTGTAAAAAAGTGCGAATTATAATTAGCTTAAATTTCGTTTTAGGCAAGTTTTTTTAAAAAAGAAAGATGTAGGAACCTAGATAAATATTGTCTATAACCAAATAACATCATAATATGTTGGAAATATGCTCCAATTGCAAATGAGCGTGGTATTACGTTTGTATGGAAAAATCATCCGTCGCCGTGCCCTTAACTACTAAATACATTGACATGAGAAATGTAGGTACTCAAATAAACTAGTAAGTATTTTTATCCACAAAAATTCGCTTCCAAAATCATGCGGGTAACAAGAAAAAAAGTACATATTTGCTATATGAGTGAACTCATTACGTATCGTTTCCTAAAGGCAAGACATATTTTTGATTGTACTTAACTTTTTTTTTATGTGATTTGTTAATTTGAGCTTGTTTATTAAACTAATTGGGTATTATATAATTTAACATAAGTATTTTTTTTTTTAATATTTGTTCTCTTTGAATGCTGTAACTTTACTTATCTGATAAAGATTGTTCGTATTATGTACCTATATTTTAATGTGAACAGCACAAAATAAAATGAAATTTACGGAAATTTACATATTTTATATCTTAATTTAATTAAAACGGGAAAAAACTTTCAAGATGTGGTACTTCAAGGTTTTTAGGGTTCCGTAGCCAAATGGCAAAAAACGGAACCCTTATAGATTCGTCATGTCTGTCTGTCTGTCTGTCCGTCCGTATGTCACAGCCACTTTTTTCCGAAACTATAAGAGCTATGCTGTTGAAACTTTGTAAGTAGATGTATTCTGTGAACCGCATTAAGAGCACGGCGACAGATGAATTTTTCATACAAACGTAATACCACGCTCATTTGCAATTGGAGTATATTTCCAACATATTATGATGTTATTCGGTTATAGACGATATTTATCTAGGTTCCTACATTTTTCTTTTTAAAAAAAACTTGCCTAAAACGAAATTAAACCGAATTATAATTCGCACTTTTTTACAACGTAAATGGCATGTTTTCATTTGGCTTTTCCTGTATTAAAAATAACAATATGTCCAATATTCTCAATGTAGGAACACAGATTATATTATCAATTTACAAATGATAGAAAACAAATTGGAAAAACATTAAGTTTTCATTCATCATTTTTGGTATTACGAAACACGTCCAATTTATCGCAAATTTCCAAGAGTTACTAGTGCTATCGCGACAAGCGGGATGTCAGTGTCATTGTGTGCGTGCTGTCATTACTTCAGTTGCGTTCATAGGTCGAGTTATAAATTTTATTGTAATATTTTTGACACTATTGACTTAAAATAGTACGTAAGCATTTAAAGTTTAATAAAAGGATTACAGAACTCTTGAGGACATGTCAGACTTTAGCTGACTAAAAGCGCCGTCAAAAACCCCTTAAAAAAAAGAGTAAAAAAAAAAGCGCCGTTGACGATTTGGGTTCGGTCCAGATGGTTACCGGATGGCTGGACGGCGATTCCAAGCCCAGGGTAGCTAGAAATCTGGGTCGAGATCCTGGCCGCTGGGGCGTCAGGGAATTCCCTTGTCCATGCGGCCGCCTTCTTCGCTAGCATTACTGTTTCGCAGAAAGAGGGCTCGGCACGAGAGGTCGTTGCCACCGATGGCCCCCACGAGAACGCGGCGGTGTTCCGCCTAAACGGGGCACATATGTATATCTCTACCGTATGCTCCACCGTATCCTTCAGACCGTCCACACAATGGTGATAACCAGGCGTTTCTTCCGCCTAAATCCGACGCAGGAGCCTCCCGTACTTGCCATGTCCGGTGAGTATTTGCGTTACGACAGTCGCTGAGATCCTGCCGGAACTGTCTGCCTTACAGCGACTTGTCGTGGCAGCGGAATTTCGCCCCAGGGTTGCATCTCCACGTGTAAATCATGCTTATGCGTGCAAAGGACTGTTGCCTCCACATTCCATGGTAGCAAGCATGCAAGAAACCATGCGGGTATATTGCAGGAAACCGTGCTTTGTCTTTGTACCATTAGGATGGCTAAAACTCCCTGGCATGCGTTCAGCTTGGCAACTGATCACTTTCGCAGCGACGGCGCTCCATAAAGGGCCATGGACCGAACGATGCCTGCGTAGAGCCTCCAGCAGGAGGCGTCTGGACACCCCAGGTTGGACAGGAGCCGCTTGAGTGCTTCAGTCTAATCCAATTTGAAAGAAAGAAAAATAATTTATTTGGTACAGCACAAGGCGCAACACAAAATAAACAATAAGTAACACGTTTGGGAACCAGACGTCGGAAGTGCTCCTCAAAATACCATCGGCTGTCGAGGACGAGTCCCAGATACTTGTAAACTTTTATTGTAATTTGGGAAACCGGCGGTGGCTCGTTCCGAGGGCCATGAAAACACATGCTCTCGGACTTGTGCAGTGCCACCTCGAGTCCCAACTGCTGGATCCTCTTCACGACTGTTGCAACTCTGCGTTGCGGTTCAGGACAGGGAGCAGGGTTCTTGCAAGTGAGCCTGTGGCTAATTAGCAGCGGAGATGGGAGCAGGAAGAGAAGGCGATGGAACTTCATCGATTCCTCCCTGACGTGGCGGTTAGGCTCAAGGCAATTTGGGTCGAGCTGGACTACAAAGTCTCGCAGATCCTGACTGGACATGGATATTTCTGGAAGAAACTGTATGATATGTGGTTATGTGAGGTTAGCGTGTGCTATTGCGGTGATGAGGATGAAAATTTTGATCACGTTCTGTAGCGATGCCCCCCTTATGACGAACAGCAACGAAATGTGATGGACGGGATCACTCGCTTGGATGAGAGACCGGCTTACTACTGCAATCTCATGGCCTCAAAAGAGTTCGAACACGAATGGCACAGACTAAGGAGTAAGCAGGCAGCGAACCCGTACTGTGTGTTTGTCTTACCCACGTGAGGGGGGACCGTTAGTATGCCGCCCCAGGATGGGGAGAAAGGCAACATGGGGACAAGACGAAGAAATTTGTAAAGGAGTCAAGAAGCGGCTGCGGTGATAGCGCGCTCATATTTATATGGGTGGGCTGTGTCCGCAGCCGTCTCATTTCGATTCGGCCCATATGACATGATGTCGGTGGGGCCAAGGCTGGTTGGAGGTTGTTGCAACCCTGCGTTCCGCTAGTTCGACCGCCGCCTGTTACGACTCTCCCTTCGTTAGGATCAGCGTGTCGTCTGTTTAATAGACCACGCTGACCCCGTTGGGGAGGTCGCATAGCACATAGTATGCAAATATGGCTACAAAAAACGGTGACATAAAAATATAAACTACACTACAACTAGTGGCGGAGCCATGGGCGGATGATTCTCATCCGCTCCTCTTTTGACGGGAATAGAGCGTTCATCACACCCTTCATAAACAGGGGCCGGTACTCTGTGTCAGCGGGGGAGCCCAGGTACGGAGCATGTTACGCACCATTTCGTAGGGTCGTCCCCACGGGTCTCTGTTCAGAGTCCCCAGCTACACGTCGCGGGCCTCCAGTTTGGCCAGCCGTATCTCCGCTCTGAAGGTGCGCTTCGCTGTTCTTTATTCCTCGTACGCACCTGGTACGGGTGGAGCCGGATCTTGCGGATGGCCAGTTTGGCTTTTGCAGGGAGCGCTCTATTTGGACCCCGGTATCACCAGGTCTACCTCATTCGTGTGATCGAGGCCTACCTGAAGGACAGGTTCATTATCTGCCCCGCTCACCGTGGAGAATGGAAACGCCGAGAGATGTCGTGCGGTGTTCCCCAGGGATCGGTACCAAGATATGGGTCGGACTGTTTTTGGTACTTGTCCTCGACAGCCGTTGGAATTTCGGAGAACACTTCGGACGTCTGGCTCCCAAACTGGACCGGACTGGGGCTGCCCTGAAGCGGCTCCTACCCAACATAGAGGTCCTTAGCCCTTTGCCGGAGGCTCCACGCAGCATTGTTTGGTCCATGGCTCATTACGGAGCGCCTGTGTGGCCCCATTGCTGTGAAAGCGACCGGGGGCAAAGCTGAACGCATCCCAGAGGATCATGGCCATCCAAATGGTGCGGGGATACCGCACGTTCTCCAGCGAAGCGACGAGCCTCCTTGCTGGTCTGCCATCATGGGATCTAGAGGCAACAGTCTTTGCACGCATGCACAGTTTGCGCATGGAGTTGCAACGCCGGGGTAAAAAACCACTGACGAAGGCGGTCAGAGTACCGGCGGGATCTCGGGGCAAGCCATAATTATGGCGATAAATCCAATCTGTGAGGAGTGGGTGAATAGACGTGGAAACATCCTCACCTTTCGCATGACGACACCTCACCTCGTGGTAAGTTCGGAAGAAACGCCTGGCTGTCATCATTGTGTAGACCGCCCGGAGGACAGGGTGGAGCATACGGCGATGGTATGCTCCACTCAGGCGGAGCACTGCCGCCGCGCCGTGTACTCGTGGGAGTGACCCTGGTACAAGCCATGGTCCGGAATGTGTAGGAATGGCAGGTGGTCGGCTCCTTTTACGAAGCAGTTATGCTAGCAAAGGAGACAGTCGTACACGTGAGGGAACATCATTCCTCACGCACCAGCCACCGGGATCCTAATCCCTTTTTCCAGTCACCGTAGGCGCAGGGTTGCGGACGGCGAGCAATTTGTATGTCTCCGTCCGGCCGTCCGGTAAGCGTCCGTACCGAGCTCGAGACGTCGATGTTGCGTAATGTTCCACTCGCGTCTCGAGGACATGTCAGCAAAAACGTAGGGGCCCAGCAGGTTCGAAGTCTACTGAGGCCAAGAGTTGAGTGAAAGAGAACATCGGGGCCTTGAAACGAAAGAACAGTTTTTATTTCCCTAAAAGTCTGACACTAAAAGAGCGGCAGAAGTCATTGAATAATTTCCCACCTATGAAAAAAAAGTTCTCGCCTCCATAGCATTTTCTGATTTGACCACAAGAACACCACCTTGGGCACGCCACAATTATGGCAGTAAGTCCCCTCTTGGAGGCATGGCTGGAAAGACCTCACGGCGCGGGCGTCCTCACCTTCCGCATGACGCAGGTTCTCACCGGACACGTAAGTTCGGTAGGTTCGGGCTGTACCGGATTCGTACGGAAGTGACGCCCGAGTGTCGCCACTGTGCGGAACGCCCGGAGGACACGGTGGAGCACGCAGTGGAGGTGTGTCGCTTAGGCAGAGCATGGCCTTGCCCTCGTGGAGGTGATCGGCGGCGGCGTTCTCTCGTGCCAGACTGGTACAGGCCATGGTTCGGAGCGAGGAGGATCAGTGGCAGGCAGTCGCCTCCTTCTGCAAAGCAGTAATGCTAGCAAAGGAGGAGGCCGACCGTATCAGGCAACGGCGCTCACAGCCGCTGCCGGGATTCCGATCCCAATTTCCGGCCACCGTAGGCGCGGGCTTGCGGACGGCGAGCAATCGGTAGCTCGCTGTCCGACCTTACCGTCCGGTAACTGTCCGAATCGAGCCCAAGTCATCGACTGCGCGAACTGTTCCCGTGCGCCTCAAGGAGTTGTCAGCAACAGAAGGGGTCCAACCGGGTCGAAGCCTACTGGGGCCAGGGTTAGCTCCGAAAGGTAGCTCAGCCCCGTTACAAAAGGCAACGAAGGAACAGGAGTGGGTTTTTAGTCAGTAAAAGTCTGACACTATCTCCCGCTCCACCCAAGAGCGGGGAATGTCATTAGATGATTTTCCCACCGTAAAAAAAGACCACTTTTGTATGATATGTCTGCTATTGTTATCATAATATGTTGAGATATTGGCGCGGTAATAAAATTTTCAAAAAACGCATTACTAGTTCGTACATTCACAAACAATTCCCGAAGTATTCGGCAAAAATAAAGCAAATAATGAATATACCTCATTTTACTAACAATAAATTGTAAGACGCTCACATACACACACACAGCTGCATCAATCCGTCACTTGTTTTTGTCAAACAGAGATAGCTATATTCCGCGAACGAATTTTGAATACGCGTCAACTTGCAGTTGCGAGTGACATTCGCCGGCCTCTTCAGATTTTCACACAAAAATTGAAAAAAAGCAATCAATTTTGGGGGTTTACCATTTTCAGGTTCAATTTCGAATGAAAACTCTGAGATTTGCTATATTTTTGCATTTTAAAAGTATTATCCTACAAAATTGTGTTGGTCATATTCGCCGTGTAACCCATGCGGATTCAGAGGTCATTTTAATTTAGTCGGATTATAGTCACAAAAATTCATGTAATTTACGTAATTTGTTATGGAAATCTTATTATCTATAACAATTCACGGTATTTATATACTTACAAACATTATTACTTACATAACTATTTCACCTAAAGGTATCGATTTACATACTTAATAAATCTCAACTTAAGTTCGTTCGTATTTCGTACCTACTACCTACTTATTATTCGAACGAAGCAAAATGGAGGAAAGCAAATTCAAACTTCTTCAATCTCAACGCGAATATGTTTATCGTGATATCCAAATCCTTTACGACTTATCAAAAACTATGATTCAAGATCGTTCAAAGGTATCGGCGTTCAAGGCGAGCTATACACGAATACATTCAATTCGCGAAGAATTCGTTTCGTTATGTAGTAACATACAAAGTTTGGAGTTAGCCATAAAACCTGACGCTCGAGTGTGTCAAAAGACTGAGTTCATTTGACGATTTGTACTACTAGCCGTAATTAGTGCAGCGGCTGATCTGCACATTACTGATAGAGCGACAACATCGACGGGTCGCCGCCTGCGACTTCCATGCAAACGGGACGAAACGCGCGGCTACCTAAGCTTGAGTTACCTAAATTCGACAGTAAAATTGAGAACTGGCAAGCATTTTATGATATTTATAAAACCTTAATTCCCGACAACAATTCGATCCCACAAATAGAAAAATTTCACTATTTAGCGTCCTGTTTACAAGGCCCGGCCTCATCCATTGTCAAAGGGGTTCCTATGACCGTTGATAATTATGAAATTGTTTTTAATAGTTTGATCGAACGTTATCAAAACAAGCGAATTATAGCTTTGACATACTTAGATAAATTCATCAACCAGCCAGTTTTAAAATCGGGTAACTTCCAAGATTTACAAAGGTTAACAAACGAAATTTATGAGGCATACTATGCACTTCAAGCTTTAAAAATTGACGACTTAGGTGATTTTATCTTATTTTGTTTAACTTCGCGCGTACTAGACTCAGGCACGCGTGATCGTTTCGAATCTCAAAACATTTCACAAATACCCACCTTTAATTAATTGTTAAAGTTTCTTCAAGATTATGTAAAAATCCTATATCTAAAAATCCAACTCCTTGAGGCGCGCGGGAACAGTGCGCGCCGTCGACGACTTGGGCTTGGTCCGGACAGTTACCGGACGGCCGGACAGCGAGCTACCCATTGCTCACTGTCCGCAAGCCCGCGTCTACGTTGGCCGGAAATCGGGATCAGAATCCCGGCGACGGCGGCGGCGATAACGCCGTTGCCTGATGCGTTCGGCCTCCTCCTCTGCGAGCATTACTGCTTCGCAGAAGTCGGCGACCGCCTGCCACTCCTCCTCGCTCCGGACCATGGCCTCAACCAAGGCACGGCGCGAGAGGTCTCCGCCGCCGATCGCCCCCACGAGGGCACGACGATGCTCCGCCCAAGCAGGGCACACCTCGACTGTGTGCTCCACCGTGTCCTCCGGGCGTTCCGCACAGTGGCGACACCCGGGCGTCACTTCCGCATGAATCGAGTGCAGGAATCTCCCGAACGAACCATGTCCGGTGAGTACCTGTGTCATGCGGAAGGTAAGGACGCCGTGAGGTCTTTCCAGCCACGCCTCAAAGAGGGGACTTACCGAACCCTCGTAACCTTGAGGGGAAGAAATCTTCGCCCGCGACTAGTAGGCAAAATAGCAGCGGACCCAAACGCTCATCTTATCTCACAAATTCCAACCCACCTGCAAATGTGACTTGTTCTCATTGCAGTGAAGCGCACTCGATTTATTGGTGCCCTATCTTTCAATCCTTAGATTCTCGTACTAGACTCGCGTTAGTACAAGGTAAAAATAACATGTGTACCAATTGTTTACGTACAAATCACGTCATAGACAAATGCTTGTCTAAAATGTCTTGTACGATGTGTGGATTACGTCACCACACCCTATTGCATATTGATCCTTCGCCATCCAGTGTCGGCGCAACTACTGGAGCGAGCGTCACGGCTCACGCTCAGGCCGCCGTTCCCAACCGCGAGCTAGTCCTACTAGGAACATGTCACGTGCGCGCGTTCAACACCGCCGCCGGCACTCAATGCAAATATGCGTACAGCTAAGGAATGGAATTCCCTGCCGGAGTCTGTGTTTCCTGATAGCTATAACCTAAGGGTTTTTAAGTCAAGAGTGAATAGATTGCTTCTAGGCAAGCGTGCTCCATCGTCGGCCACATCATCGCTTACCATCAGGTGAGATTGCGGTCAAACGCGAGCTTATCCAATATAAAAAAAAAAAAAAATGTACTATCACTTGCAAAAGTCCATAATAATTCTTAAAACTTATTCGTTTGACGTTTAATTTGACTTACGACCTTTTATTTTCAAGTTTCGCCAACAAATGATTGAAATTCACAATTTCATCAACTTATCTTAAGTCAAGATGGCCCAGTGGTATAGGCACACAGATTGAAGCGCAAATCAGTGTGCCGCAAGTTCAAATCCCACGCAATTATTGACTTTTTGTAAGTTCTTACCCGATTGGAAGTTATGTATTTGCATTACAATATTAAATTATTCTTTAAATTGTTCACACATTTCTTGGAGTTAGAAAGGTAGATCACAAAAAAACTAAATAAAGAATTAGATTTCTGCGAGGTAGACATGAGTTTTAACTTAACCGAAATGAACTGTCGTTTGGTTGTAGTTGTTGGTTAGTGACGTGAGGTTGACAGTATTGTAATATTCGCAAAATGCAGGCTAATATTAGTATTGAAGTGAGGGCGACTATCATTGGGCTGCATAAAAGTGGTCTTAATAAAACACAAATATCTGAAGAAACCGGATTGAATGTGAGTATAATAGCTATTAATGAATTGTAACTTTATTACAAATTAATCTTCTAATTAAAACGTATGCCATTTATGAATCCATTCATCGTATCTTTATGAGGTTTAAAAGAGAAATACGTAAATCGTTGGGTTTATTGGATTGGTTATTGGATTAATAAATGCAGTTTTATTTTAAAATTATATTCAATAATTATGATTATTAACATTTTATATAATGAAAATGAAGTGAAGTAGGTATAGCTGCCTAATATATTTTTTTTTTTATTTTAGAAAAATACTGTAAATCTTTGGCTAAAAAGATATGAGGAAGAAGGTAGCCTTGCTAGTCGAAAGAGAAGTGGGAGACCGAAGCTTATTAGCGAGGCGCAGCGACGACATATGGTGGACGTATACAAAACGAATGGTTTCGCACCAACGAGACATTTTGCGGAATTATATGACACCTCGATGGATACTGTTCGCCGTGCACTTCACGCTGAAGGCGTGCATCACAGAAAACCTGCTAAAAAGCCGTACTTGACAGAGAGGCACAAACAAGAACGATTACGTTTCGCACTAAATATTTAATGTTAACTAAACTAAATGGCCTACCATTTTATTTTAACATATCTGTGATTATTCGTTAACATACACTGTATTATATTGTGTTTACTTTCGTTTAAAACAGCTATATCTTTTAACTTGTGCCATCGCCTCATCTTAAGAATGCAGTGAACTCGCTATCAATTTTGTTGACAATAATCATGAGTCTATTTCGTTTTTTATTCTTCTACCCGCACTGTTTTAACATAATACTATAATTCAATTTATTTTTCTCATCTAATTGACGATTATCTTGTGAGAACTAAAGTTCTTTTAACAGAAATTGAGGTTTGGTTTCAATCATCTTTTCGTCAAGAAAATGAACAATTAAGCTATGACCTCAATACATTCATTGTGACGTTACACAAAAATAAAATGTTTACAAAGTCCAAATCATATATCACTTTTCAATAAATAACTGGATATAAACAATTACCTATATTTTATTTTATTAAAATTTGAATATCCGTTCATTGTTACGTTATTCATATTATGAATGGTCTAAGTGGGTATACTTCCAACAAACAATCTTAGGCGTAACATAGATAACGGTTACAAGATAACTTTTTGTCTAGGTAACAATTCGACGTCACAATTCTCATAAATGTTTAATTTGTAAATATAAAGAATAAACATTTTTATTAAACACGTCTTTTTATTTCCACCTTATAACATCGAAAAGATGTAACAACTAAATAATTGCAAATTACGAATGTGATTCTTCTTGTGGTTAATAGATCACATTCGTAATTTGCAACTATTTAGTGCAAAAAATGCAATAGTATTTTTCATAGAAATATAAAAAAACAACTATATCAATATAGATTGGGAATTTTCAAAGTAAGAAATAACTGCAACGGACCGACCATGATTTGAACTCGGGTTACGTGATTTGCGAATCCAACACTTAATTCACACGGCTACCAGCACATGACGTATTTGCGCGAATCAATGCTATGGTAAGAACAGAAAAATAATAATGTTTTTAAGCTCAGTGCGACGACAGTTCCTTAGTGTGTGTTATCTGTGGAATGTGGATACTCATACATGCGCACACATACACACGGACGTATCGCGCTCGCTCGGTTCGTAGCAATGTAATCTTTAGCGTTCCTATGGACTTTTGCGGCCTTACTGTACTGTACGGGCACTCGTGGACAGTAGGGCGCAAGACTGCTTTATCACCTCTGCGTGCGCACGCTCGCTCGGGTTAAAACTCCACCGGTGTAATCTTAGCATAGCCGGACTAGGACAAAACTCAGTCACACAAGTAAAAGGGGTGGTGGAATGCACTATACGACCTATACACGGTGATGCTCCACAATTTAATATCAAGCCAGTCGTATTAGACAACATCACTGCTCTAATGCCTAGCGTTAAAGTACCGTCAGTTGTTCGAGAACGGTGTAACCATCTCGTGCTAGCTGATCGCGATTACGATGTTCCCGCCAAAATTGATTTATTAATAGGAGCGGAGTTATTCCACGAAATCTATGACGGTCAACGTATTAATCTGGGGCCCGGTTTACCTGCGGTTATGCATAGCGTTTTTGGGTGGATTCTCACAGGGACAGTAAACTTTAATTCTGCACCATTTAACACCGCGTGCTCTTTAGTGGCCACCACATTTAAATTAGATGAACAAATTAAAAAGTTTTGGGAAGTGGAGGAACCACCGCGCATTGTCATCACCATACCCGAGAATGACATCTGCGAACGCTTTTACACTGATCTAACCTATCGCCAACCTAACGGACGATACGTCGTACCCATCCTCTTAAAGGATAGCAAATGCTCTTTGGGTGAATCTTACAATAGTACTTTATCGCGGTTGACTCATCCTGAAAAGAAACTTAGTCGTCAGACTGAACCTAAATCTGATTATATTAATTTCATGCGCGAGTACGAGAATTTAAACCACATGTATCCTGTACCTGACCCTGCGATACCTACTCTCAATCCTTATCTTATCCCTCATAGTTGCGTCGTTCGCCCTGAGAGCACGACCACCAAAACTGGGTTCTGGGTGGGGTGGGAGTTAGTAGTCTGCTATTACAATCGTGTCAGAATGGTCTATCATTGATGTCATAATTGTCGATTTTGACAAGTTTGGTAATCTACTAATATAATGGCGTCATTATGATTTTCCAATGGTCAACCACTGACACTCCATTGAAAAAAGTGACATAGAATGGTAATCTCGTACATATTGACAAATGAATATTTGACGTTTGCGGTAATCTGCTAAAACTTTGACAATTTATTTGATCAGTGTTTTACCATTAGAACCTTATTGTGCAGTTATTGGTTTTAATATGCTCGAAATTATCATTCTACCAAAATTCTATTACAAGACCATTGACCGATCAATGATCGATCATTATGAATTAGCAGATTACAAACTTTTAGCAAAATGACAATGGGATCGTATTGGAATGACGAATTTATAAAAATAGCAGACTTGGGGCCCTGAGAGTAGTGTTTGATGCGAGCTCTAAAACAACTAACGGTCTATCTTTAAATAATGGACCGTTAGTTGTTTTAGAGATCTTTAAGGGGTGCGTGCTAGATAACCTCCACGTGTGCTCTCTTGCTGTTCGTCCCAGTTCATGCATGTATGCATCTGCAGTTTATATGCGGCTGTATGTAGGCATTCGCTGGGAAGAACAGTGGGGGGGACGGTGCATCCTGGGTGCCACTGTAGGTGGCTCTCTTACGTGTGTCATTACTTATGGCATGGGTAGGGGAATCACTTACAGTGGTGGCGAATAATCAGCAAAACCCAATCCAAGGTGTCATACGTACCGAGCCGAGGGATGCGTGGCCAAGGGGGAGCTTGGTTCCTATCGGTGTCTCTCCAGGGAGATGGCAATCCTGGAGTAGTAATTTCGCCTTACCTGGGCAAGCGGGGCTCTGCCCAGGTGGACTGTTTATTTCCCTAGCTTCTCGTGGGAACTGTATGGATCTACACCTTTTTAAAAAAATACTCCATCTCTGGACGATGACGAACGTCCGGAACTCTCGAGTAGTCTGACTGGGTCAATTCCCGATCTGACTGCTCTCTTGCTCGGTTCTGATGGAGACTCCCTAGTCACCTTGGACACCGAACTCAACCCTCCTGAGCTGGAGTCGGCAAACGATGGCACGAGGCCTACTGAGATGGACTCGGAAGTGCCGTCGGGAACTGACCTCAGTCCCAGGAAACGACGGTTGACAGGAGCAGCGCGTAAGCGCCTGCGGCGCCTCAAGGCTGGCGGTATGGACCCCATTGAGGCCTACAAGCTGGTCACGGAGCGGTTGGCAAGTGCGCATACTCCTTCGACTGGTCTAATGGCCGATATGTCCTCGGGGAAGAGGCCGGTAAAACGATCCCGATCCGAGGACGAGTCGCCAAAAGATCATGTCAAAAAGACTACGCGTGTGGACGAAAAGTCAGGGTCAATTCCAATGATCCCTGATGAGCCGTCCGCAACTCAGGTCGGACCACCGCCTGAGACAAGCGCTATGTCTTTTAAGGATGCCCTAACTAACATCCGGGTGGGAATCCGTAACAAGGAGCCCATGTCGGACGCGCAATTGGGGCTCCTTTACAAGGACATATTGAGGGCGATTCTTAACGCCCCTATGCCCAAAGCCCCCGAATTCAAGCCGGGATGGCTGCAAGTCGTAATTAAAAACGACTACAGCCTGAAATGGCTTGAAGAAAAAGTGGGGACACTAAAGCCGTGGCCAGAGGCGGAACTCTCGTTCATTAACGAGAAGGACTTGCCAAAAGCTAAGGTTGGGATCCTCCACTTCAAGACAGAAGATGTCCTGAAAACTCCAAGAGATGCCCTCAATCTCCTGGAAAAACAAAACGACCTGCAGACTGGCTTGTGGAAGGTGCTGAGCGTCAAGAAAGAAAGGGACGGAATCACGACCGCCCTCTCTATCGATGATGCCTCTGTAGAAGCCTTGCGCAAGCTAGACTGCAGGCCGCAACTAGGCTTTCGCAAAGTCTGGATTCGCATTCGCGGCGATAATACGCCGGCGAGGGCTGAGCAGGTGGCAGGAACTAGCCAATCTAGCGCAGAGATTCTGCCACCTGCTCAACACGCTCCTAGGGCGGGGCCGAGCGTCCAGGTCTCTAGTAAAACGGCAAAGCGGCAAAACGCCAAGCCGAAACCTGGAGGCCAGGGCGTCAGGAACCGCCCCCTCGGAGCACCACCGATGAAAAGGGCTACACGTCCCAATCGATCGGGAGTGGAGAGCCGACCGGCCAAATCTCGGGGCTGCCCTACAGCCCCGAAGCCAAGCGGGTCGAATAACGCCACTTAACCCACCCACCGACACAAACACACAACACTAACACAACACAAACACACCATAACACAGACACACACAAACACACAAGTGGTGCAGATCAACCTGCACCATGCCAGAGCAGCCACGGCTGTTCTGGAAAAACACTTCACACAGAAGAACCTTCACATTGCTCTTATTCAGGAACCGTGGCTGGCTAATACTAACACGGTGTCTGGACTGGGCTCTGCAGGTAAGGTCGTACACCATATCGGAGGAGTCAAACCAAGAGCGTGTATACTTTTCAATAATAATATTGATTTCTTATGCATACCAGGCCTGTGCAGCGATGACCTGATTGCAGCTTATGTTAATGTCAAGAGCGGAAATGGACGCCTCATCGTGTGCTCGGCATACCTGGACGGGACGAAAACCGACCCATCCGAGGAGCTTGCAAAGGTAGTCGAGTACGCCTATGCCAACAATGCCGAGCTTCTCATTGGGTGTGACGCCAACGCCCACCATACCAACTGGGGCAGCACTGACATCAACGACAGAGGTGAGTTGCTTCATGATTTTGTACTAACTAACAGCCTCCAAATAGTTAATGAGGGATGTAAACCGACCTTTGTAACTAGATCGAGGAAGGAAGTTCTTGATGTAACTCTCGCTACTATTCACACTGCCAGGCTGATAACCAATTGGCATGTCAGTGATGAACCATCTATGTCTGATCATCGACTAATTAAATTCGCACTGAATACATCCAACATTTGCGAAACCATCACTTTTAGGGATGCAAAAGCCACGGACTGGGACTTGTACAGAATAAAGCTCCAGGATAGACTCCAAGACTTCCCTAAAACCATACGCTCCCCTGAAACATTGGATTATGCTGTTGCTCAAGTTACGGAAGCCATTACAGCCTCTTACGAAGAGAGCTGCCCTCTAAGAACTGTGAGGGATAGAAAAGTGACGTGGTGGAACAAAAAGCTCGATGTTTTAAGGGAGGAATCACGTAGGTTGTTTAATAAGGCTAAATCGACTGACGACTGGGATCGGTATCGGAAAGCTTTAACTACCTATAATAAAGAAATCCGAAAGGCGAAAAGACTGTCATGGAGGAAGTTCTGCGAGGAGATTACTAAAGTCCCTCAAGGAGCCAGAATCCACAAAGTCTTATCCAAATCGCCTACAAATCAACTGGGATTCTTAAAGAAACCAGACGGTGCCTTCACTGCATCAGCGGAAGAAACCCTGAAACTTCTGGCGTCTACACACTTCCCTGGCTCGGTGATGGCACCAGATAACATCGTACAAAATACTCCTCATATCCGCCTCACCAGGCCTTCAAATGAAGACTGGAGAAGAGCGGCGAGGTATTTTAGACCGAACAAGGTAGAATGGGCTATAGACTCATTCAAACCAATTAAATCTGCAGGGGATGACGATGTCTTCCCAGCTCTTCTGCAGCAAGGGAAGACTATACTCATCCCTATTTTAATCACAATCTTCAGAGCAAGCTTTGCCTGGGGATATATACCAGAGAAATGGACTATGGTTAAAGTCTGTTTTATCCCAAAGGCCGGTAAGAAGGACTACTCTCAACCAAAGTCCTTCAGACCAATAAGCCTTACCTCCTTCCTACTCAAGAGTATGGAAAAGGTTATTGACGAATGCATCAGGGATGGACCATTAAGGGATAACCCTCTGCATCCGAAGCAACACGCTTACCAAAAAGGAAAATCTACAGAAACTGCTCTGTTAGAACTAACAGACAGGATCGAAAGGGCTTTGGAAGATAAACAGATAGCCCTATGTGCTTTCCTTGATATTGAAGGAGCTTTCGACAACGTCACCATAGACGCCCTTTCCAAGGGAATGAAGGCGAAAGGGATTGACGAAACAACTACTCGTTGGATCGAATTCATGCTCCTCAACAGAACTATCAGTGTTACCTTACACGGAACTACAAAGAGCTTCAAAACAACTAAAGGGTGCCCGCAAGGAGGCGTTTTATCGCCACTTCTATGGCTACTCGTTGTTGACCAATTGCTAGTTGAAGCCTCTACAAGAGACTTAGATGTACATAGCTATGCTGACGATGTGGTGGCTTGTGTTGTCGGCCCCTGTCACAGCACGGTATCATCTATACTACAAAGATCTCTGAACATTATTAGCACATGGTGCACAGAAAACAATTTATCGGTTAACCCGAGTAAAACAACAATAGTCCCCTTTACTAGGAAGCGTAAGTTGGACAAACTTGTAACGCCCACTGTAAAGGGGACTCTCATACCATTCTCCAGCGAAGTCAAGTACCTGGGCGTAACTATCGACCAGAGACTGACCTGGAACACTCACATTAACAATGTGATCCAAAAGGCTAAAATAGCTTTAGGAATATGCTGTCGCTTAGCAGGGAAGAAATGGGGCTTAAACCCTAAAATCGCCCTGTGGTTGTACACCGCCATAGTCAGGCCGATAATAACGTATGCCTGCGTAGTATGGTGGAGGAAAACAACTCAGGTGACTGTCATTAACAAACTTAATGGTTTGCAGAGACTTGCATGCCTCATATCAACAGGGGCCATGTCCACAACCCCAGGAGCTGCTCTAAATGCCCTGCTTAACCTACCGCCACTTCATCTATTCATTGCGAAGGAGGCGAAGGCAAGCATGTACAGAACAAACAGCACTGGCAAAGCAAACTGGCGCTCTCAAGCACTGAGATCGCTACACGAATCAGTACTTGAACACGATCAACTAGCTATGACAACAGACGTCATGCTTCCACAGTGTAATTTCACAAGGAATTACACAGTGGAACTGCCGAGCAGAGAAGATTGGTCAAACAACCTCATCACTTGCAAGGCTGGAAGCCTGATCTGGTTTACAGACGGGTCCAAAATGGGTGAGAATGTAGGATGTGGAATATTTGGCATTAGCCCGAAATTCAGCAAAAGCTTGAATCTGGGTAAACATGCTACCATATTCCAAGCGGAGGTATACGCCATTATAGAATGTGTGGAGGCCAACCGTCAACGAAACTACATAAATCAATTAATTCTGATTTACTCAGATAGCCAGGCAGCTCTTAACGCCTTGAACTCGAATACTTTAAATTCGAAACTGGTAAAAGACTGCGTTAACAAACTGAATGACCTGGGGCAAAGGAATAAAGTTATTCTGAGATGGGTACCAGGTCACTCTGGAATCAACGGCAACGAAAAAGCCGATGAACTTGCACGGGCTGGGGCTCAAGGTCATCAGATAGGTCCAGAACCCTTCTGTGGTATCTCAAAGAACCAGGCCATGCAGACCCTTAAGGGCAACTTATTTGGCGATTCAAAAAAGCACTGGTTGGTACAACCAGGTCTGCTACACGCCAAATCTCTCATAGAAGGCTACTCACAAAAACGAACTGCCGAGCTTCTTGAGCTTAGCAGGACGAACATCTGTGCGATAGCCCGCGCCTTAACCGGCCACTGCAAACTAAACAGGCACCAATTTCACATGAAACTGAGTGACACTGATGTTTGCCGGTACTGCAATCAGGAGAGGGAGACGCCTAAGTACCTCTTGTGTGAATGCGGGCCCCTTGTCCACAAACGCAGTGTCCATCTGGGCCGACACATTATTCGCCCGGAGGAGATTAAAACTCTAAAAGCTAGGAGTATTCTAAATTTCTTGGAAGCCTCCGGGCTAAAAGAGTTACTCTAACAAGGTGGCGAGTCACAATAGATCTTTTAGGTCGCAGTGACTACATCCCCTACACTATGGGTGATGCATAGCCCCTTATCTTCTAAATAATAATAATAATAATCTTTAAATGATATTGTATTTACTGGCCCTAAGCTCCAAGTCGATATTGTGGATATCATAACTGGCTTCAGATTACACACAGTAGTTTTAACTTGTGACATCTCAAAAATGTATAGAGGAATCTTGATTAGGCTGGAAGATCGGAGCTTTCAACACATACTATGGTGGGAATCTCCTAGTGATCCAGTTAAAGAGTACGAACTTGCGACTGTCACCTACGGAGTTAGTAGTTCGCCTTATTTGGCTATCCGCACCCTCTACCAATTAGCTGCCGATCATGGCACCGCGTATCCAAAATCAGCCGAAGCTCTTCTTCACGAGACGTATGTCGATGATATTACGACCGGCGCCCCCTGTGTACGCGAAGCCATAGAACTAAAAGATCAACTTATAAATTTGTTAGGTTGCGCTCAAGTTGAGCTCCGAAAATGGAGTAGTAATTAGGGAATGCAAAAACCGCCAAAATTACAAACCGGTTTTTTTTCGGTTTTCCTAAAAAAAACGGTTAACCGGGTAACCGGTTTTAAAATTAGTTTTTTTAAATTATTGTTACATGCAGCCACAGAAATCTTAATAATAAGGCAATAGAAGTCGCATAGACGCGTGACCTTGTCGCCGCGCTTATGTGTTGGAGTACACAAGTGCACGCGGAGCATTTGTTGCGGTTTCTTGTGTTATTTGAGACGCGGAGAGGTAAACATGGTGTTTTGCAGCATATCCAACTGCGGAAACTCGTCCAAAACTTGTAACTTAACAAATAAAGGAATAACATTTCATATGTAAGTACTTAATTTTTGAAATATTGTCGTTTTTTAGCAAATATAGACAAATCAAATATTTTCACTACCACTACTACGATTTATCACAAAAAACGATTTTTTTGTCAAATCAATAACCATTAACGCTTAAGCTTATTCATGTCTACTATTACTACTGCTAAAAGCAGCAATGAAATTATAGTCATACGCAATAAACAAAAATCGCCGTTTGCGTAAATTCTAGGTACAAGCCGCATGAGTTGGCCGCAATTTAGTGACGTGCTACTACTATTCTGTATCGATAATTATTTACGTTCAGCTTAATACTTCGTTTTACCAAATTGGAATGTATCATGTTTTTTTTTAATATTTAAATATGAGATGTAACCTTTTTCATTTTCAGTTTTCATTGTGTTTGTTTTCTTTCTATCTATGGTGCGTTTGTTTAGGTGATTAAAAAAAGGTAAACAATCTTGGTATGTCTTTTTATCTAAAAGTTGTTTAAAAATTGTATCTAAAAATGTTTACAATTAGGTATTTACCTAAATTAATGTTAGGTAATAAACTAAATTTAATTATCCTTCGTATGTATTTTATACGACTACTTTAATATAAAAAGACATACCAAGATTGTTTACCTTTTTTTAGTCACCTAAACAAACGCACCATAAATAGTTTACAAACCAATTTTTGTAACGATTAACTATTAATTCGTATTTTTAAACTACTTTCTCATTCAGAAAATTAATAGGAGGGTGGCTTATTATTGTTATGTACGTGGGTAAGTTAAAAAGCAGTCTGCGTTGAGTATCCTTTTATATAATACAAGGACGTTTTCAAGATTTATCAAATGCTTTTTGACTTTGACTTTGACTTTGAGTTTGCTTAATTAAATACTTCAACGTGACCCATGAAATTCAACCTTATTTTTTGTTAATGCGAAACTTGTTACACTTGTGTAGTATTTTCATGTAAAGAATCTATTTACGAAATTTCATGACTGTGTCATGATAAATCAGAAAGTTATAAACTGGTTAAGTCAGCAAAATTCAATTTCACCGGGCTATCCAGGCGAATGAGGGGTTGTTTTGCACTTGTACCCAGTTGTTTGCTGTCGCCTTATATCCGTTATGACCTGCCGTGATCTGTATTGTACTTAATGTCGGCGGTATCCAACTTTGAACTTTAAAAAAAATTTTTTGGAAAAATATAACACGGCGTAAAACTATTGGAATCGATTCAGTTACTGATTCTGTACAAACTGTATTGAGTAAGTTATATATATAAAAAAAAAACTTTGTAAGTATAATTATTTATTTATAGTATATATATAATTATTATACTTAAATATTTATGTATTGTTATTTATATGAAACCTAAACAATTTAAATTGTGTTATTTTAAAATTAGTTTAGTTTATTAAGTATTTATAGTCCACCACTACACTAACTACCTGCCCCTTTTATTCTAAGTTCATACACAATCCATCCTATTTGATTTGGTCATTGTTTTTACACGACTGTTTTTTACTGTAAGGTGAAGTATTGGAGAGCCTTTAAGATTTGTATAATTATATAATAAACTAAATGTACGTACACTTATTGTTTTATTGTATTCCATTTCCTTATAAATAAATCGTCTAAAAGGGCGTTGCCGAAAGAAATACTTTCAATAAAATTAATTATGTATTGTTGCTGGACTCCTTGGAGATTATTAACACTCAACGGAAAAATATAATTTATCGATATGAGCTCGTAATAGTTTGCACTGCACTATTCTTAAGTGAGAGTGAGTACGCAATATCATTTTTTGCTTTTCGCACACGTTTCTTATTGGCTGCAGGAGTCGCGCCCCCTGACATTATGCGTTTATAAAAAATATTGCGTAATGTCATCGCATAAAGTTTAATTTTGTAGCAGTAATGCAAAGTGCATTTGTAGGTGTAATTGTGTATCTATTTTTTGTTTATGTAGTAGTAGCTGTGACCCGGCGACACTCGTCCCGATATAAAATTTAGTACTATAGCATTTCTATTGCCTTATTATTAAGATTTCTGTGCATGCAGCCCATGCTCTCTAATATAGATCTCAATTTGTAGTTCACGGGTTGAGGTCTGGGCTAGCCAAAGGTCAATCATCAGCCTTAATGAAGCCCGAAACATTCGCTGCAAGGCAAGCCTGGGTAGTGCGTGCCTTGTGACCGGAGCTGAGTCTTGCTGAAAAACCCCTAGTATATTATCAAATAGAGAGAGGCTTTAAGAGGCTTTGCCATGGCGTTTAGGATAGTACTCGTATCTTGATACTCTTTAGCTGAAATTAGAGTAGCCCATTGTCACGAAAATGAACCTTGGTCATTCCGTGATACCCTCACCAAACCATTACTGATGCCGCATGATGATCATTTAGGACTTTGATAACCTCTTCAGAGTGTTCTTTGGAGTTAGAAGCTTACATATCATCATCATTTCAGCCGATAGACGTCCACTGTTGGACATAGGCCTCCCCCAAGTGTCGCCACAATGATCGATCCTGTGCATCCCGCATCCATCGGATTCCCGCAACCTTCACCAGGTCAGCGGTCCATCTTGTAGGAGGCCTTCCGACGCTGCGTCTTTCGGTACGCGGTCGCCACTCCAGAACCTTTCGCCCCAACGGCCATCTGTTCTGCGAGCAATGTCCATGAATGAATGCCCATTGCCACTTGAGTTTGGCGATTCTTTGTGCTATGTCGGCAACCTTGGGATCTCCTGCGGATATTTTCATTTCTGATTCGATCACGCAAGGAAACTCCAAGCATAGCCCTTTCCATTGCTCTTTGGGTGATTTTACGCCTTCTGATGAGGCCCATTGTGAGCGACCACGTTTCGGCACCATATGTCATCACAGGCAACACGCACTGGTCATAGACTTTCATCTTGAGATACTGTGGTATATTGGACGAGAAGATACCGCGCAGCTTCCCGAACGCTGCCCAGCCGAGTCGGATTCGACGGAGATTAGATCTACCCAACTGGATTGTCTGTCCGAGGTAGACGTAATCGTTCACAACTTCGAGTATAGAGTCTCCGATCTTGGTAGGCGTGGGTGCTACATGGTTGTTTATCATGACTTTAGTTTTGTCCATGTTCATTTTAAGACCCACTCTTTCGGAAGCTCTACTGAGGTCATTGAGCATTGTGCTAAGCTCTTCCGTAGTCTCAGCCATGACTACTATGTCGTCGGCAAACCGAAGGTGGGTGATGTACTCGCCATTGACAGTTAGAAGCAGTTAGAAGCTTACATCCGATAATTTTGCTTGTTGCAATATTCCTTGATTGTGAAAATTTTCTCATCGGTAGCAAGAATATCCCTGAGTTTTTCATCAGTGTAACGAACAAGCAAAGATTTGATCTTCTTACTCTTTCTTCTATAAAAGCCACTCGTTTAAGCTGATGATGTTATGATGAGTAACAACGGTGGGTATTCTATGTGCGAATAAGATTCGATCCTTACGAGATTTTAATTCTGGCCCTAACAGCATTCACTGCCTGTTCTCACAACACGCGGCCGGCCTGGATTTTTAATGATCGTAAACAGAAGAACTGTACAATTGGTGTAGCTATCTATGGTAAATAAATATTAATAAACAAACCTACGACTGATATCAAGCCTCAACAGCGTTTTAAAACAATTTTTGCTAAAAAATAGTCTCATTTTAAAGAAATAAAAAAAAAACTCGAAAAAACCGGTTACTTGAAAAAAACCTGTTTTTTAATCATTAAAAATGTGCCGAAAAACCGGTTTTTCGGTTTTCGGGTTAACCGGTTTGCATTCCCTAGTAGTAATTCACAATCTCTTCTCAAAACCTTGCCTGTAGATCATTGTCAAACACCTAAACTTGTTTCTGAAGAAGGTGAGAAATCAACTTTAAAAATCTTAGGAGTCCAATATGACCCTGTGAGTGACAGTTTTGGTTACTCACAGTCCCCTATCGAGGACAGTGAATGTACCAAGCGATCCATCTTATCCAGCATCGCACGTATTTTCGATCCTCTAGGGTGGCTCACACCGTTGCTCCTTCAAGATTTGTGGCGTCTTCATCTTTCCTGGGACGACCCTGTGCCAAGAGATATAGCACAAGAATGGCGAAACTTTATAGCCGATCTCCATAACTTAAAACTAATAAAAATCCCTCGTAGGATTATACCATCTCAATCTAAGGAATTCTAGCTTATCGGATTTTATGATGGATCCACCAAAGCGTATGGATGTTGTGTTTATCTTCGTGTAGTTACCTCTCATGACGTACACGTTTCTCTTTTAGTTGCTAAGTCCAAGGTAGCACCTCTAAAAGTGTTGACTGTCAACCGTTTAGAGCTTTGCAGTGCTGTATTACTATCTAAAGTAATAAATCGCATTCAATACTTGCTTAGTCAAAACTCATTTTGAATAAATCTATCTTATTTACAGACAGCTCGACTGTATTGTCATGGTTTAATTTTTTTTTTTTAAAGTTTTTTATTTTTCACTTTTTAGGGTTCCGTAGCCAAATGGCAAAAAACGGAACCCTTATAGATTCGTCATGTCTGTCTGTCTGTCTGTCTGTCTGTCCGTCTGTCCGTCCGTATGTCACAGCCACTTTTTTCCGAAACCATAAGAGCTATACTGTTGAAACTTTGTAAGTAGATGTATTCTGTGAACCGCATTAAGATTTTCACACAAAAATAGAAAAAAAGCAATAAATTTTGGGGGTCCCCATACTTAGAACTGAAACTCAAAAATTTTTTTTTCATCAAACCCATGCGTGTGGGGTATCTATAGATAGGTCTTCAAAAATGATACTGAGGTTTCTAATATCATTTTTTTCTAAACTGAATAGTTTGCGCGAGAGACACTTCCAAAGTGGTAAAATGTGTGTCCCCCCCCTCTAACTTCTAAAATAAGAGAATGATAAAACTAAAAAAAATATATGATGTACATTACTATAAAAACTGCCAACGAAAATTGGTTTGAACGAAATCTAGTAAGTAGTTTTTTTTAATGCGTCATAAATCGAAAAAAATACACTATTATTAAAACATCGATCAAAGTTACAACACATTACAAGAGCTTTTATATTATGTTACTTGCTGCTACGGAACCCTTCATGGGCGAGTCCGACTCGCACTTGGCCGGTTTTTTAGTTATAGTACCACCACTAAAAGTACCCCTCAGCCAAACTTAAATACCTTATAACCAGAGTGCATCTCATAACGTTTCTAATATTCCCCAACGCGGTTAGATTACATTAATTTACTACTTCCAGCTTCATCACCAGATCAGTTCGATACGTCCCCTCCCTCCCCTCCCTATTTTCTTTCAGTCAGTCATCGACTACACGTATAAAGAAAGCAATTTTACTTGTTATGACAATACTGCTGTGATCCTATGAGGAGTTCTGTGCCATATCTTCGAAGTTTATGATCAGATCATAACAATATTTCTATGGGACCAACTTGGAAGCATAACCTTTCAATAAAAAAATATTTTCATATCATATCGGTGAACATACATAAAAAAAATAACATACATTCAGTCGAACATAGAACCTCCTCCTTTTCGAAGTCGGTTAAAAACTAACGATATCGACGCGTAAGTATTATGAAAGGTAGCTCTGTGGAAAAAGCGACATACAATATTGCCGTCACGGATCTTGAGCGCTGGCTTCAAGTTGCGCAGAAGTCAAATATTCGGTCTTTTTAGTGGTGCGAAGTGAGACGTGGGGTCGGGGAGTGTCAGTGATTGGCTCGCTGCGCCATCGCGTCATGGATATCACTCCTGATTCATTCCCTGCGTTGCTGCATGTATCTAACAACGAAGACAATTGGCTCGTCAATGTATGGAATGCGCAAAGCGATCCCCATTCTGACGCCGAGCACTCAAGATCCGTTTTGGCAATTGTACGTCCGCTTTCTGACACGCCTCGGCGAGCACTGGCCGGGTGTATGTCGACTTCGCGGCCCCGCAAAAGCAATTTTATTTTTTATAAAAAAAAATATCGTCCTTTTTCCAATTTTTTTTTTGCGAGGCGCTTCTAAATACCAAGCTTGATTGTTTTATGTAATTTTCTCATAGAAAAACACGTTTGAAAGCGTAAGTTAAAGTCAGATTCGCGATTTTTTTTTATCGAGAAAATTTATATCGTGTTTTCATTTGCCTGGCGCTTGGTTATATAGTCAATTTTAATAAAATAATTTTTCATGGTGTCTCTTTTATAATTATTTGTGGATTTCAAGAGGTTTAAAAAAGTTCAAAATGATTAGAAGCTGGCCTGAACAGGTCCCAAGTGTCAGAGACTTGCATAAAGGAGTCAATTTTTTTTGTTTGGAGTTTGGGCCCACTACAAATTGTAGCGTATATCAACGAAATGCACGTCAGTTTATTCCTTATTATCTCTAGATTACAGTGGTAATATTAGCAAACCTATAACTAACCGGAATACTGTGAAATACGACAGTCAAAACATGACTCATTATATCCTAAAATCTCACAAGAACGATTGTCTAATTAGTGGATAGGTGTCCTTGGTATTTTATGACAAAATAGTGCACTGTTCAATAATATTGAGTATAAAACAAAGTCTTAACAGTACTACCTGACAGATTTTGATGTGGTTTACACGATTTGATAGACTTATTCATGAAAATGGATTAGACGTATTCATTTCGAAATAGCGTGGCTTTTGGAGGCCATTGACTGTAGATCTAAAATAATATGGTGATGTGTTTGTAAGGCTGCAAATTCGGAACGGTGGGGCGTGCAGCAGCGCGTTGTTTTAAGCGTGCACGCTCGACTACTGAACATAGGGATTTTTCAGTTGGTGTATTCGTAGCAGCGTTTTTAGCGTGTAGTTAAGTGGCGTGATCAATGTTTTGGCGTTTTAACGAGCGTTTGTTTAGTTTGTCAAGATTTGCCAGTAAAAGAAGTGGTGTGTTCATAAAATAAAATAAGGTCAAGTCAAAAGTTTTTTATTTCACATAGGCCTACATGGGCACTTATAAAACGTCAGAAGCTAGTGCACGGTTCCAAATTGGTTGTTTCCTATGGAGAAGAACCGGCAAGAAACTCCATGGTTACTCTTTTAAAAAAATGGTTGTTCATACAATATTTCCATATTACAGTATTAATAGGTATTATATAAGAACAGTGTGTAAACCGGTCTATATTGTACCTACTCAAAAGCACAATAAAAATAATCATTTTAAAAAAGTGAGTCAAAATATGAAGTAATCTAAGAATTCGTGGAGTCTACAGTGTTCTTCCATTTACATTATAAAAAAATAGTTTAAAAAAACTAAAAAAAAACACGCTTTCATAGCATTTCAAACTAAAAAGTGTAAAATAATTTTCAGTATAGGTAGAAAATAATAATAATGAACGAAAAATATTAATATCATTGTGAAAAAAACGTGGGGTGCTCGATTTACGAAAAATATAGCACAAAGCGTAAGCATATGCTATGAAAGCGTGTTTTTTTAAACTATATTTTTATTTTTCACTAAAAAAAAAACGGATTATTGTATTGTCATCAGCCTTTGATGGGTGTGCAAAGTTTGAAGAAAATCTGATCGCCCAAAGTAAGACAAAATCGAGCTCAAAGGCGTTGGTTACAAACATACAGGTGAAGCTAATATAAGCGTGTTAAAAAGAGGCTACCTATATAAAAAAAAAACTAGAAAAATAATAATAATTACAACTGTCAATAAATAAAGAAAAGAAAGAAAACATGTTTATTCTGCCCGTATAGACACACAAATAATTACAAAATAAAAATTAATAAAAGAAAAACAAAATAAAAATTAGTTGCCATAACGTCAAGTGTAGACCAGGCCTAACAGATTGAAACCATAGACAACTTTGTTGTCTAGGTTGTCTATTAAAACAAGCGTAATAATAATATACAACGTGCCGTTTTGAAACTGCACAATATTTTAGGAGGTTGTAATAAAACTCATAAATAATCATATAAAAATACGATACCTGGTCAATAATCAGTAATACTTGTTATAGGGTGTGCCGTGCGGGAGATGATTGGTGCTTTATGAAACTATCGTTGCGTGTATGTGTGTGAAAGCGCGGTTTAAATAGTGGTGCGTTTGTGTGTGTGAAAGCGCGGTTATAAGGGAGGTATCAGACTGGCTGCGTTTTAAAAAAAGGTAGTTCACACATACCGATTTCCATAAATAAGAAAAAAATTACCTACTCATTTTATTATTGATTCAGGTCGAGAATCACTAACATAATTACCTCCTGAAAATTTTTGCACCTTTAAAACTGCGCCTTGTATAATCTGTACAACGCCGGCCGCCTCGAGATAAATAATAATAATAAAGCTTTATTTATTCCACACAAAAATAGGTACAATGAATAAAATGAGATCATAAAAAATTAAAAAAACAATTCAACAAAAAATAAAAATAGATAAATAACATTAATTTCGTTGCTTCTTTAAAATTAAATAAGTTAAATTTTAAGTAGGTACATTGACCTATTACTCGTAAAATAATTAATACTCTTAACTGAACAATAAACATTCTCTCTCTCTTTCACTTTGTAAAAACAATTGATTAGTTTATAAAATAACATATAAACCAAAAAAATATTAAATAAAAAGAACCATTGATTAAATAAAAAAATAATAAGATCGATTAATATTAGTTGATTCTGAAAACATAATTGATTACAAATTTGTATAGTATATTAAAGAATCGCCCAATTACAAACATGTACATATGTGAAAGAAGATTGTTATGAGTTGGTCGACCTACACGTACATATATTTAAAAGCATGACCTGATCAACGAATCATTAAATATGTAAATTTGAATTGAATTGCATTGAATTGAATACATTAAATTAATTAGTAAAATTAAAATAATAATAAATTAAACATTAAAATAATATAAATTAAACATTAGAATAACATTAAATCAATAAAATTGTAACGATTATGTAATAAAAAATATCTAAAATTAGTTTGGTGTGGACCCCCTTCGGGTAAAAGCCTCCTCCAAAGAATTCCATTTTTCTCTATTCGAAGCGGTGACTAGCCAGTCGTGACCAGCATTCTCAACAATTTCATCCTGCCACCGAGCGCACGGCCGGCCTCTGCTTCTAGATCCTTTTGAACCTGTCCATTTTGTAGTTCTGATTGTCCATCGATCATCAACATACCTCGCAACGTGGCCGGCTCACCTCCATTTAAGGCTTTGCGAAAATGTGAGAGCGTCAGTGACTCTAGTTTTACTACGAATGTCAACGTTTTGTACTCTATCACTCAATCTGATATTTAAGCAGCTTCTCTCCATAGCTCTCTGTGTTGACTGGATTCTGTTTCTCGCCTTGGTGTCAAATATCCAGGTCTGGCAGCCATACGTGAGGCACGGTAAAATTGCTGAGTCTAGAACTGTCTTTTTCATTTTGATGGGAAGGTGTGACTTAAATATCTCTTTAAGAGCCCAATATTTTTTCCAGGTTATAGCAATTCTTCGGTCTATCTCTTCTATATTTCTGTTTTTCTTAAACGAAATTTGCTTACCCAGGTAAACATAGTCATCGACGTATTCGAGCGGCATGTCGTTGACTAAGATAGGCATCGTCTTGCTGTTGGTCATGACTTTTGTTTTGCTGAGGTTCATTTCTAATCCCACATTTTCACTCGCTGCTTGCAGTTCATTGACCATAATATTTAGTTCCTTGGGATTTTCTGCTAACACGACAATATCATCAGCAAAGCGTAAGTGACTTAGGTATTTACCGTTGACATAAATACCTCGCTTTGACCAAGGAAGGTCCGCCATTATGTTCTGCAAGACAGCAATAAACAATTTAGGTGAGATGGGATCACCTTGCCGAACTCCTCTGTTGATGTTGATGTTATCACCGACTCTATCTAGCCTGACTCGACTTGTACTTTTTGAGCATACGTTTTTGATAATATTAATATATTTTGAGTTGATATTTTGTTTACCTAATGCTTCCCATATACTGTTATGCGAAATAGAGTCAAAAGCTTTTTTGTAGTCGATGAAAACTATGTAAAGTAGTTTTCGATACTCCTGATATTTTTGAATGACTTGATCCATGACATGAATATGGTCAGAAGTGCTGTATCCTTTTCTGAAACCAGCTTGTTCCATCGGTTGAAATGAGTCTATTGCCGAAGATATTCTGTCGAGTAGACACGATGCAAATAACTTGTAGAAGCAAGGCATTAGACTAATCGGGAGATAATTTCCTATGTCTGCTGGGTCACCTTTTTTATATAATAGGATGATTTCAGATTTAGTCCATTCTTGGGGCACCACCTCCTCGTCTAAGATCTTGTTAAATAATAGTGTTACAGGTGATAATAAAAGAGCTCTAGCATGCACAATACATTCATTTGCAATACCATCTGGCCCCGGACTTTTCTCTGCTTTTAATTTTAATATTTGTTTGAGGATTTCAGGTTCGTCAAACTTTTGTACGGTCGACATATGCTGCGGTAGGTTGACTTCGATGCTGGGCAGTGAGTTAGGTTGACTGTATAAGTTTGCATAAAAGTCTGTGGCCATACTTATGAGTTTACTACGAGATTTACTGATTACTGATCCTTGTTGAAGTGATGGTATCCAAGTTTTTGTTCTATCCAGTTCTTTTAAAGCTTTTTTCGCTGATCTTGACGTCTCTATGTGTTTTTTTATGGTGTCCATTCTATGTGTTTCATAACAGTGTTTTATTTCTTTGTTCGTCTGTTTATACAGGTTTTTCAAGTCTTCTCTGTCTTTCCGGTTGTGACAAACAAACCTCATTTGTTTTGTAGAGTGGTTCTCCGTTCCATTAGGTCTAAAGCCTTTTTTGTTAATATTGATCGTTTTTTTGATCGCGGTTTGTTTTTGAGACTAGATTTTATTGCATACTCTATCTTTTGGTAGTAATCGTTGACGTTATATTTATCGTGAGTTTCAAGTATGTGTATATATGTACGGTATGTGCTTGCTTAAACATTCTGTGTAAAGTTCTCGCTCTTCAGGGTTTTTAAGTGTGGATCTGCTGCCGGTAAAGTTTCGTCTGCATCTTTTTGTAGTTCTCAGGTTAAGAGTCGCTCTAAGTAGTCTGTGGTCTGTGCCGAAATTCAAAGAGTTTATTATATTAAATTTTGAAAACAATTGCGGTTGGGTTGTTGTTATGAAATCGATTTCATTTCGCGTCTTTTTGTCTGGTGATATCCATGTCCATCTGTTTCTATTTTTAGCTTTAAATATAGTATTAATTATTTTTAGATTATGTTCATGGGCGTACTGGATGAGTCTATTACCTCTTTGACTTCTGACACCATAACCGTATTTACCCATCACTTTATGTTCGTAAGTCTTAGGTTTTCCAATCTGTGCATTGAAGTCGCCCATAGATATAATGTATTGAGTAGAGATCATTTCATGGGCTGTTTCGAGGTCTCTATAAAACGTCTCTATATCGGTTTGGGTGGAACATTCTGTTGGCGCATATACTTGAATAACGGCAAAATGTAAGTTTTCCAGTTTGATTTCAAGCAGACAGACTCTTTCCGATATTCCAGAAAAACTTATTATGTTTTCTTTATAAATTTTCTTAACAAGAAAACCCACACCATATTGCCCTGTTGTTTGTCCAAAATGGTACATAATATAGTTTTCATCTTCTATAATACTTTCTCCCAGACGCCGACTTCGCACAGACCTATTATGTCATGGTTTATGTTTCTAAGAGCCGTCTTCAATTCCAGAAGTTTTTCAGGCGAAGATAATGATTTGACATTCAAAGTGCAGATTTGTACTTGCTTCTTTTCTTGTGTAGTTTGTTTCTTTGGAGGGTTGCGGTCTTCCTCTCCCGCGGTGACCAGCCGTAATGGGAGGGTAGGGGATAGAGAGGGGGGCCACTTTTTAATTGCTACTTTTCGTTATCTGAGTTAGATATTACTCGTACTGGTGCTCGTGAATGATTCACGTATGATAAAATTGACTGAGTTTTATTCTTTTTAGGGTTTTGACGGTTCTTGTAGTCTTCTGAAGGTGAGTTTGTGTGTGACCTTTTTTCTCCGCGTGTGTTAATTTTCTCTGTAGAACCAGGTTTTTCATTTGGTTTGATTTTCTTTAAATTGTTTTCTATGACAATTAGTTTATCGTATTTCATGATAACTTTGTTCCCTTTTTCTTTCTCAAGTTTTGCTTGGTCTATGAGTTCGGCTCTCTTTTCTAGTATGTTTTTAGGGAAATCTTGTTTCATATAATAAGCATAATTATCCAACTTTTTCTTGTTTCTTAAGGCCATAATTTTCAAACCCAACGTGGTGAAAGTTATAACAATGGGGCGTACTTTACCTTCCACTTTTTTTCCTCTTCTTTGGACGGCCTCTATGTCATTTGGTATGCAGCTGACTTCTAATATATTAGTAATTATTCCCAAAATATTATCTTAAAGTTCGAAGTAGTTTTTCTTCTTCTTTCTGTTTCCTCAACTCCAAACAGGACTATATTTTTCTTTCTCAATTCTTTTTCTATATAGTTCAACCGGGAGTTTTGTTTGTCTAGTTTCGATTGTATTTCTTCGTTTTCCAGGTGAAGTTGCTGGAATTTGTGATTCATATGGTCGTTTATGTCGCTGACAATACTTTTACTGTTTAGTTTCATTTCTTCCTTTTGTTCCGCAATTTCATTCTTTAAGTCTTGTAACATTTTTACTAAATTCTCCATGGTTAAAAGTACGATGGTGCGCACACGCAGGTGGTTGAGATTTTAGTTAATTTGAATGGTACAGCTGTTCGACACTAGATGGCGGTAACCTGAAAGTAGTGCTACTAGAAGCTAGATGGCTCTTTTCAGTTGGTACAGCTACTCAGCCATAGATGGCGTTGCTTGTCTCAATGACTTGTATTTTGGTGTTTACGATGATGATTTGCAACTTTCTAGGTTATAAAATTTTTAACTAAGTGTTTGCTGTACCTTTAAGAATTTTAGAGTATTTCTGTAGTCCACTTATCAATTCTCCGCGCAACCACTGCACTCCAACTTGCACTATTCACCGGTATTTTCAAAATATATTGTACTTTAGCCGGCTACTAATCTTTGTTTTTTCACTTTTAAAAAGTTTCTTGGTTAAGCTTTCTTCACACCAACTTATTTTCTTGTAGACGTTGCTGATTAGCATAAATTTCACATCGAATACTTTATAAGTTTAAATTAGTAATGAAATGTTTACGGAGCCGATATTGACATGAGCGCGGTGGCGCCCTCTCTCTCCCGCGCGCCTCGAGATAGACAAACAAAAATAAAAGTTAAAAACAAAACAAATACATTCAAATTGTGCGTCGCATCTAGGCAAGAATAGGCCGTTGCTCAGCTTATACTGTGACGCTGGACAAATCCAGCAATCTGCTGAAAACCAGCACTGTAGTGCTGGTTTTCAGCAGATAGAGAAACTTAGTCCAGAAATTATTTTGTAGAACCCTTTTGTCTTTTTTGTACAAAAACTGTTCTTTCCATCAAGTTCAAAATAATTTTCCTAGAAAGTCCTTACAAAGTTCTACTTTTCAGATTTTTTTCATATTTTCAAAACTTATGGTTCAAAAGTTAGAGGGGGGGACATATTGTTTTTTACTTTTGGAGCGATTATTTCCGAAATTATTGACATTATCAAAAAATGATTTTAGTAAACCCCTATTCATTTTTAAATACCTATCCAACGATATATCACACGTTAGGGTTGAAATTAAAAAAAAAAATCACTTCCCACTTTACATATAGGGGGGAGCTACCCTAATAAAACATTTTTATCCAATTTTTATTTTACCACTTTGTCGGCGTGATTGATATACATGTTGTTACCAAATTTCAGCTTTCTAGTGCTAACGGTCACCGAGATTAAGCGAGGACGGACAGACAGACAGACAGACAGGCGGACAGACAGACATGGCGAAACTATAAGGGTTCCTAGTTGACTACGGAACCCTAAAAAGAAAAACTACGGAATTGAAGGTGGTTGGAGTCAAATAATATAAAAAAAATATTGCAAAAGCAATGTGTTAGAAAAACAAAATGTGACAACAAAGATGGAGCAGTTAATAGATACATTCACACAATATTATGAGTTACTAGGGGGCCATAAGTGCAGAGGCAGTCATTGCCAAACATTATGTTGACACTAATACTATCCCGGAAGGATCGCATTCGTAGATTAAACAAAACAAACGCTAACAATAATCTCTCGTAATATCGTTCCTTTGACGTGATGACACTTGCGCTTGAATGGCGGCCTCCGATTGGTCAAAGTACTTGAACGCCCCACTCGCACGCACGCTCTAGCGAAAACTAGTTCCGTGCACGCTGAACGCGAACCTACACGCTGCAATACACGCTGAAACGCTCCGCTGTACGCCCCGCCGTTCCGAATTTGTAGTCTAAAGAGAAAAAAAACATAGGTACGTCACAAGAAGTATTTATTGCTGTTCATCATCATCATTTTCAAAGTCATCTCTTAAAAGCAGTATATCATCTAAAAAAGATGCAGGTGGCTCAACCTATCCTTGATGCCTCGCCCAAGATAAATACTACACTATACACATCACATGTGCACAGCAGCCATCAGTGCGTCTGCCCACTAAACAATTACAACAGTATCCAGCAAGAGCAGCTCTAGTGTTGACTGGCCTGTTGGTCTAGTGGTTAGTGGCCCTGACTGCTATGCCGGAGGTCGTGGGTTCGATTCCCACCCAGGACAAATGTTTATGTGATGAGCATGATCATTTGTTCTGTGTCTGGGTGTAATTTATCTATAATATGTATGTATTTAGAAATATATAATAATAATAATATATTCCACAACTATCACACAACGCCGTCTAGTCCCAAGCTAAGCAGAGCTTGTGTTATGGGTACTAGATACCTGATAAACACACTTATATAAATACTACACTATACACATCACATGTGCACAGCAGCCATCAGTGCGTCTGCCCACTAAACAATTACAACAGTATTCCGCGTGCACGCTGAACGCGACGCTGCATGCTGGAACGCTCCGCTGCATGCCCCGCCGTTCCGAATTTGCGGCCTAAAGAGAAAAAAAAAGCACACTATAGGTACGTCACAAGAAGTATTTATTGCTGTTCATCATTATCATTTTTAAAGTCATCTCTTAAAAGCAGTATTTCATTTAAAAAAGATGCAGGTGGATCAACCTCACCTTGATGCCGCGCCCAAGATAAATACCACACTATACACATCACATGTGCACAGCAGCCAACAGTGCGTCTGCCCACTAAACAATTACAACAGTATCCAGCAAGAGCAGCTCTAGTGTTACTAATTGATGGGGTGATGTCAACTAATATATAAATGTAATGAAATGACCTCCTTGGAAATGACATTTCATTTTTTTAATTTTTAAGCTGTGGATACGGGGTGACGTATCATTCAATGACAGATGATGTTGAGATTAATTTTGTGCATTTTATTGTTATAAAAACTTGTAGAGAAATAATTAAAGGGATATAATTGAGGAGACGATATTATTAAACTTTAAATGTCGTTTCTTTGTTTTCAGGTGAGATAAAAGTGTAATTTTAGTTAAACGATAATTGCTATAATGTAAAAGCGTGTTGAATAAAATAAAACTTTGTTTTCAGAGAAACAATTTGTGGTTTATTTCGAAAATCCTCAATAATATACCTTATAAAACGACATTTTTGTTAACTAAAAGAAGATGGACCGGCTGCAATTTGAGTTTACGATGATAGCTTCAAATGATGGCAAATCAAATGTATTAGCCATAACCTCAATATCTACAGAAGAAGGAAAATGTTATGTTTTACCTGATGAGCTGAAGCCGGTGATTCATCATACATATATTGTCAAAATGAATACTTTCTCAAAAATAAAAAATAGTATAAAGAAAAGACATCACAGTAGAAAAATATGGATAAAATTGGATGAAGATCTTAAGAAAACATATAGAGATGAGGAAGGTAATATGCAATTTTTAGATCAATATTTAGAAGAAATAAGCACAAAACAACCAATAGACATAAACGACAATTTGCAACATATCTTGGAAAAATTAATAGAAACTACTACAAAGAAAGAAAATCAACATAACCTAAAACATATTTCAGAGAAATTTATTATTGAAAAATTCACAAGCAAGAACCCTAATGCAATGCAATGGATTGAGAATTTTAAAAAGGAGTGTGAGCGCTTTAATATATCAAAAGATGAAACAAAAAAAGATATATTGAGATTATTTTTAGAAAAATCTTGTTTGGATTGGTATAGCTCGATGGCCATAAAACTAACAATAAAGGCTGAATGGAATGAATGGAAAAACAAATTTTTAGAAACTTTTAAAAACCAAGGATGGGACATAGTTACATATGCTCTCGCATTTAGATATAAAGAAGGACTACTAATTGATTACGCTATTAGAAAAGAAAGGCTTATGCTAGACATAAACAAATCGATAGACTCCAAAACAATGATAGATCTTATTGCAACAGGTTTACCTGGGTTTATCTTAAATAGGTTAAACAGAGATGAACTCAATGACACTACTGATTTGTTCAATGAGATAAGAAAATATGAAGGTATGATGTACAAGAAAAACTCAAGTACAATAAAGAGTTGTACATTCCTTTATAAAAATAAAACTAATGAGAAGAAGCCATGTAACACTTGTGAATCTTTGGACAAAGGAATTAGATATCATCCGGAAGAGTCATGTTGGTTCAAGAAAAATAAAAATGAATCTGAAAAAGTTTTTAAACCCAGAAATGTAAATAACAACTCCATTATTGAAGTGGATATAATTACTGAGAAAAAAACGAGTAAGTACACCATTAATCAAAATCAAGCTCTTATTAGAAAATAAACTAGAAGTGAGCGGCATTTATGATTCAGGCTTTTTTTTTTTTTTTTTCGATGGGAAAAATCATCTTATGACAACCCCCGCTCTTGGGCGGAGCGGGAGATAGTGTCAGACTCTTACTGACTAAAAAACCCATCCCGTTCCTTCAAGCCTTCATACCGGGGCTCGAGCGCCCTTTCGGATTACCCTGGCCCCAGTAGGCTTCGACCCGGCTGGGCCCCTGCTGTTGCTGACAACTCCTTGAGGCGCGCGGGAACAGCGCGCGCCGTCGACGACTTGGGCTTGGTCCGGACGGTTACCGGACGGCCGGACAGCGAGCTACCCATTGCTCTCTGTCCGCAAGCCCGCGCCTACGGTGGCTGGAAATCGGGATCGGAATCCCGGCGGCGGCGAGAACGCCGTTGCCTGATGCGGTCGGCCTCCTCCTTAGCGAGCATTACTGCTTCGCAGAAGTCGGCGACCGCCTGCCACTCCTCCTCGCTCCGGACCATGGCCTCGACCAAGGCCCGGCGCGAGAGGTCTCCGCCGCCGATCACCCCCACGAGGGCATGGCGATGCTCCGCCCAAGCAGGGCACACCGCGATTGTGTGCTCCACCGTGTCCTCCGGGCGTTCCGCACAGTGGCGACACCCGGGCGTCACTTCCGCTTTAATTCGGAACAGGAACCTCCCGAACTTGCCATTTCCGGTGAGGACCTGTGTCATGCGGAAGGTAAGGACGCCGTGAGGTCTTTCCAGCCACGCCTCAAAGAGGGGACTTATCGCCATAATTGTGGCGTGCCCATGACGGGGTTGCGATAGTCGCTGACGCCATTCCACCATGAGATCCCGCCGGAGCTCTGTCCGCCATGCCGTGACCTGTCGCGGCAGAGGACTTTCACCCCGGCGTTGCATCTCCACGCGCATGTCGTGCATGTGTGCAAGGACTGTTGCCTCCAGATCCCACGGTGGTAGGCCAGCCAGAAGGCTCGCCGCTTCGCGGGAAATCGTGCGGTATCCCCGCACCATCCGAATTGCCATGACCCCCTGGCAGGCGTTCAGAATGGCCGCCGGTCGCTTTTTCAGCGACGGCGCCCACACCGGCGCCCCGTAGAGGGCCATGGACCGAACGATCCCCGCGTAGAGCCTCCGGCAGGAGGCGTCTGGACCCCCAAGATTGGGCAGGAGCCGCTTGAGAGCGGCCCCAGTCCGGTTGAGTTTGGGAGCCAGACGTCGGAAATGCTCCACGAAATTCCACCGGCTGTCGAGGACGAGTCCCAGGTACTTCATCGTCGACCCGACACCGATGTGAACTCCTCCTACCGTTAGTTGGGAACTCAATGGCGGCGCGTTCCGAGAGCGACGACCGTGAAAACACATCGCCTCGGATTTGTGAAGCGCCACCTTGAGTCCCAACTCCTGGATCCTATCAACGACCATCGCAACCCCGTATGTCGCTAGAGCGACCGCCGCCTGGTACGACTCTCCCTGCGCTAGAACCAGCGTGTCGTCTGCGTAGCAGACCACGCTGACCCCGTCAGGGAGGTCGCCCCGCAGCACGTAATCGTACCCGATGTTCCACAAGGGTGGCCCTAGTACCGACCCCTGCGGAACACCGCACGAAATCTCCCGACGTTTCCAGTCTCCCTGGTGACCGGGGTAGACAATATACCTGTCCGACAGGTAGGCCTCGACTACTCGACAGAGGTATTCGGGCACCCGGTGGTACCGGAGTGCCCTCCGGATCGTACTCCAGGGCAGGGAATTGAAAGCGTTGGCAATGTCCAAGGACACTGCCACGACACACCTACCCTGGGACACTGCATCCCCCGTCGTGAGGGCTCGCACGCGCATGATGGCGTCCACCGTAGAGCGCATCCTGCGAAAGCCGAACTGTCCGTCTGAAAGGTCCGGCCCCACCCGTGAAAGGTGCGCGACGAGGCGGCTCGCAATCACTCTTTCAAAGAGCTTGCCCACCTCGTCGAGCAGCACAATGGGCCGGTACGCGGACGGAGAGTCCGCAGGGCGCCCTGGCTTCGCGATGAGGACCAGTTTCCCCGTCTTCCAGCGAAGTGGGAACTGGCCCCTCTCCAAGCATGCGCTGAAGAGCCCTCTTAGTCGAGGCCCGAGAGCCTCCATGGCCAGGACCCAGGCTTTCCCAGGCAAGCCATCGGGTCCTGGGGCGGCGTTCTTGGCACTCAGCCTTTGCACCGCCACTCTCATCTCTACCTCGGTCACCTCTGGAGCATTGTCGTCGTCGTCGCTATTGCGGTCCGCGTCAGACACCGCTGGTGGAGGCGGAGCCATGGGCGGGGGGGAGTGTTCCCCTCGCGCAGGGAACAGAGCGCTTACCACACCCTCCACGATTTGGGGCCGGAGACTCTGAGTCAACGGGGGAGCCCAGGGGCGCAGTTTCTCCCGTACCAATTTGTACGGGCGCCCCCACGGGTCCGCGTTCAGAGACCCCAGCCACACGTCGCGGGCCTCGAGTTTGGCCCGCTTAATCTCCGCTCGGAGGGTGTGTTTTGCCTCTCTGTAACCCTCGTATAGCTCCGCCTCTCTGGCCTCCGCATCCGGCGGGCGGATGCGGCGCCTGCAGTATCTGGCGTACCGGCGTCGCGCGTGATTGCACGTGTTGCGCAGTGCAGCGATCTCCGGCGACCACCAGTACACCTGGCGCTTAGCACGTCCTGGACGGACTCGGGGCATTGCCGCATCGCAAATTTGCGACATGGCCTCCCGGAACCACTCCGCCTCGACGTCGATGTCGACAGGCCTGTCCGGTGCTTGCACCCAGGCCTGTACCGTCGCGGCTTCCAGGAGGAGCTCCCGGTCCATCTGCTTAAGCGCCCACCGCGGACCGCAAGGGCTCTGTCGGACCGGTGCGGCCGAGGTTTCGGCGGAGACGTCCAACCGGATGTACCGGTGGTCGGAGTACGTCTCCACCTCCTCCATAACGCGCCAGTCGACGACACGCGGCGACAGAGCGGGGCTGGCGAACGAAAGGTCCACCACTGATTCACCCCGCCTCCGCGCCAACGTGGGGACAGAACCCCGGTTTAGGACGACCAGGCCCAGCTCCAAGGCCCAGTCCTCCACCATCCGACCCCGTGGGTTCGTGCGCCGGGAACCCCAAGCCGTGTTCCAGGCGTTGAAGTCCCCGCAAACGACCAAGGGGAGGGTACCAAACCCAGCGACGACGGCACTTAGCTCCATAAGGGAGACATGGAGTTCGTCGGGAGTTCTGGTCGGGGACAGGTAGACGCCTACCACTGCAATGTCCCCGACCCGTGCTGCCACGCAACCCCGTCCCCTCGCAACAGCCTCGAGGGGCGGGGTACCGGCGGCGGCCGACGAAATTAGCGTCACCGAGCCGTCTAGGTCCTGAACCCATCGGGGATGGACGTAGTACGGCTCGGAGACGATGGCGACATTGATCGACCACTGCGCCATGCTCTGGAGCAACAGATCCTGAGCGGAGGCGCAGTGGTTGATGTTCGCCTGGAGGAGACGTAATGGTGTCCTTATTGACATTCCATTACAGTCTCCTCCCGAGCCCCCTGTGAGGGCACCGCCACGGTGGGAGCGGCGGCGATAGCGGCGGCAGCCAAGACGGTGGCTGCTGCGGTGAGGGTGTCAGGGTGGATGGGCCTGACTTTGCCCATGGCCTTGGCGGGGGGGTCGCAGGACCTGCCCCCAGCCCGGTGGTCGGCCGGCTTGCCTGCAGCCGCACATGCGTAGCAGTGCGGCTTTGCACGGCATTCAACGGCCTTGTGCCCGGGCTGTCCGCACTGGTGGCAGCGGTAACTGCGGTCCTCTGCGGCGCAATAGGCCCCCACGTGGTGCCCCACGTGACAGCGGTAGCACCGCAGAGGTTTGGGTTCCAGCATCTTGACTTGGGCTGAAACCCAACCTACCAATAGCCTTCGGCCCTCGGTCGTGATGGCCTTGGCCGCCGACACGGGGCAGCTCACCGTAACGGCTCGCATGCCCGTGCTGTCAGCGCGGATGGTGCCCACCCGGACCTGATCGGTCGTGCACCCTTCCGCCCTGACGATGGCGGCCACCACTTCCTCCACCCTAACGGAGTCGTCCAGACCCATAATGCGCATGTCGATGCACTTGGTGGGTCTGGACACTCGGGCCTCCTCGACATCTAAGGACGCCCTAATCCTTTCGGCCAGGGCGTCAGCGGCTTGTCCACTGTTCGCACCTGGGACCTCCAGGATTCGGGCTCCGGTTGCGGTGCGCCTCATACGGAAGCCCCCTGAGGCTCCGTATTCGTCGAGGTGGCCCACCACCGCCTCTTTCGCCTTTGCCATGACCATGTCATAGTTCACGCCCTTCTTTTCCGCAGCTGGCTGTAGTGTGATCACTACAGCTGCGGAAGTCGGGGCGCGAAGTCTGGCGGCCATGGCCCGCTTCTTGCGCTCTTGTCGCCGCCTTCTTTTCTTGGCCGCCCTTGCCGCCTTGCTCGCCTTCTTCTTGGCACCGACGACCATCCACTCGGCGCCAGCCGAGGGGTCTTCGGGCGAAGGAGGCGGCAGGCGCGACCTAGTCGCCGCCGCGGCGGGAGGCCCCGCCGGTTTGGTGGCAGCCGCCACCCTACCCTTCGGGGGAGGGGCAGGCTTCCCCTGCCGCTGCTGCTGCTTGGTCGCTGGGACCGGCCTCGCAGGCTCCGACGCCGCAGCCATGTGCCTGGCCTGTCCCGACGGGCTCGCCCTGGGTGCTGCAGTTGTGGCCGCGGCGACGGCGGCGTACGACGCCGTCTTCTTCTGGCCGGAGGCCGCGAGAGGGGGGCGCAGGACTATGCCCTCCAAGACAGAGAACTGGCTCTGGATCCGTTCCTGGAACTGCTGCTGCTGTTGCTGCTGCTGTTCCCGGAAGGCAACCAGCTCCTGCCGCAGCAGGGAAACGACGTCGCTCCCCGCCTGGGGCGAGGGCCGGGATCGGCCCTGCTCCTGCCTGCTCCCCCCTTTGGGAGGAGAGCTCTGGAGAGCGGCTACGGCTGCTTCGAGCCGGCCAAACCTCCCGCTGAGGGTGCGCTCGTAGGGCTCAAAAACGAGCCCCAGCGCCTCCCCAATCGAGGTGTTGGCCAGCTCAATGGACCGTTTTTTGGCCACCCTCTCCCTCTTATTGGCAACGCTGGTTATAGCGGCTGCCACGACCTCCCGAAACTTAGCCAGCGCCTCCTCCATCCCTTCTGGCAACTCATCAGGGAATTTCGGCACCAAGACGCCGGCCTGCTCTTTCGCGACCTCCGGGGGTCGCCGGGACGCTTCTTCAGCGTTCCCTCTCCCTTTGCCCGACTTTCGGGCCGTACCTCGCCCCGACGACGAGATTTTCCGGGCAGGTCCCGTCTCGTCGTCGGATGCGGAGCGCAAGGCGCGCATGAACGCCCTCCTTCTGTTGGATGTGGATTCTTCCACTTCCATCGAAAGGAGGGGCTCCCGCACCTCCTCCACCTCCTTCCCGTCTGAAGTGAGTGAAGACGCGGCATCTGAATCCGACGCCGCATCTTCACTCACCTCTCTGAGGCCGAACCTACGCCCGGCCTCCACCGGCGTCGCGGACG
Source organism: Mythimna ferrago (assembly GCA_910589285.2). Taxonomy (NCBI): domain Eukaryota; kingdom Metazoa; phylum Arthropoda; class Insecta; order Lepidoptera; family Noctuidae; genus Mythimna; species Mythimna ferrago. The sequence continues at coordinate 258,186 of CAJUUU020000012.1, forward strand.
TGCTGGGAACTGGTCCCAGGGACTCCGCGCTGCCGAATCGTGAGCCACCCTGGCTCGTTGCGTCCACGGAGGACGGTACAGGGTCCTGAGACCCGAGGCGATGATTGCCCCCCCCAGAATACGAGGGGCAGCCCGAGCTCTGCTCGGGGAGGGATTCTCCTGCACGCAGGTACCCTCCTGGGGTAATTATTTTTTCGTCATTCGCACTCATAGTTTGCTGAATCACAGCTTTGCCTTTTTAATGGGGTGGGGTCCCCATTGCACGTTCGCCATCCTGGTCATGTCTGCTGAACAGACACATACCGGAGGCGAACCCTATCTCCTCGACATCGCTATCCAGAAGGCGCCAATAGCTGTTGTGCCAGCGCTTCTGGACAGCGCACCCTCCGGGCGGTCCGACTGGACTCCGCCGTATGTTCCTCTTGGTCTGGTCTCTCGCTTGAGGCCTTCCGGCATGAGTAGCTCTACCGGCATAGCCCTCAAGGTCACTGAGACACGCAAGCCCCACCACGACGACAACGTGGGAACACAGTTGGTGGGGTTATGATTCAGGCTCACAGATCTCTTTAATAAATTCAAGACTGATTAAAATAAAAGAAAAAAAGGACAATGAGAATATAGCATATATGAAAACGGTTAATGGTGTGAAAAAAACAGATGGCTTGATAACAATAAAAATAAAAATATTTGATTTAGAAGAAGAGGTGGATGTATACATAGTAGAAAATGAATATTTTGATGATTTTATAATCGGATTGGATATGATAAAGAAATTCAAACTAGCCCAAAACGAGGACTTGCGGATAGAACAAAAGATAAGAACAAATAAAATAGATGAAATGTCTAAAGATAACAGAAATGAAGAAAAGAATATAAAAACATTAGCAATAAATTTTAATGAACATATAGAAACAGAAGAGTTTGTAAGTATGACAGACCATTTAGATAATGAAAAGAAAATTGAGATCGAGAAAATAATAAAGGAATATTAAACAATTTTTGCAAAGGACAAGTATGATATAGGAACAGTTAGAGATTATGAAGCTCACATAGATTTACTAGTAAATAGATACTGTAGTAAAAGACCATACAGATGTACAATAGAAGATAAATTAGAAATTGAAAAGCAAATATCCATGTTACTAAAGAATAATTTAATAGAAGAATCCTACAGTCCTTTCGCTGCTCCAGTGACATTGGCATTTAAAAAGGGTGAAAATAGGAAATCCCGCTTGTGTATAGATTTCAGGGAACTAAATAAAATTGTTGTTCCACAAGCTCAACCTTTTCCGTTAATAGATGATTTGATTGTTAAAACTAGAAATTGTAAGTATTTTACTACACTGGATATAAATTCAGCATTCTGGGCGATACCATTACGGGTGGAAGATAGATATAAAACAGGATTTGTCACACAAGATGGCCACTTCCAGTGGACCTGCCTTCCCTTTGGCTTGAAAACATCACCAGCAATTTTCCAGAGAATTTTAAGCAATATTCTAAGAAAGCACAATCTCACAGGATACTCCGTAAACTATATTGATGATATTCTGATATACTCGAAAACCTTTGAAGAACATATAAAACACATAAGAAATGTATTAGAGGCAATAATACAAGAAGGCTTTAGATTGAAGTTTACGAAATGTAACTTTGCTTCAGACTCAGTAAAGTACCTCGGCCATGTAATTCAGAACAATTCGGTAAGACCACTAAAGGACAATTTGATCTCGATAAGACATTTTCCAACTCCTAAGACACAAAAGAATATCAGACAATTTTTGGGAAAAATTAACTTCTACCATGAATACATACCAAGAAGTGCAATTATTTTAGACCCATTACATAATTTATTAAGAAAAAATGAAAAGTTTGTGTGGTCAGAGAAGTGTGAAGAATCATTTAATCAAATAAAAAGATATTTATGTTCTCAACCAGTGTTGGAAATATTCGACAAAGACTTACCAATAAAAATCTTTACAGATGCATCTTTAGAGGGTATCGGGGCAATATTAAAACAGACTCAACTAGACGGTAAAGACAAACCGGTGGCATATTTTTCAAAAAAACTAAACGAATCTCAAAAACGAAAAAAGGCCATATATTTGGAATGTATTGCTATGAAAGAAGCAGTTAAATACTGGCAACACTGGCTAATTGGAAAACATTTCACTATTTACTCAGACCACAAACCTCTAGAGAACATGAATATAAAATGCAGGACAGATGAAGAATTGGGTGACCTCACATATTACCTATCTCAATATGACTTT